>WYDF02305964.1:0-15276 GCA_009867245.2 Adranes taylori | reverse complement strand
GTTAATACAACCCGACCCAACGCAACTGTCTCGACTCTCGACTTGAGTCAACTTATTCGACCGGTCCGAACGGACTCGTCTAAGCCAATTTTAAAAGGCAGTATAAAACAGATAGAGCATGCATGCATGTAACGTTTTATTTATGATTCTGCTGGATCAGACCTTACTTACCGTTAGTTTTATTAACATATGATGAGGGAAGTATATCAGCTCTAGGGTGATATTGACCACGATGCTGAGTTGAAGAAGAGACGGTTGCTGTATTTGGGGCATATTGTAAGAACGGAAAGAGATAAAATCCGCAAGAAGGCTCTCGATCAACAACCGGGGGATAGACGGAAGCCAGCCAGGCCAAGAAGGAGGAGGATTGATGATGTCGGAGATGATGAGCAGGCGCTGGGGGGTCCGGACCTGAAGAAGATGTGCTGAAGATGAAGGTGAAGAAGAAGATCATTTTGAACGTTGACTGCAAAGCCTTTAATAGAACGCGCAATTGCAACGTTTTAAATGTAAAATATTTTTAGCTATATCTGAAAAACTATTAAAGATCTTAGAAATTAAGATTTCTAGAGATTTCAGAAATATGGAAATTAAAGTATTGTGTAACTTGCTTAAAGTTTTCTAATATTATTAAACTAGTATTATTATAACACATTTTCTATGAACCTGGTCCACAAATTTTCCACCAGGTCCACTACAAAAGATTAGTTTTGTTCACTCGGGTATACAATTAATCCCTTTAATGAACTTATAAATTTTGTCAGTAGAAATATTACTAACACGTGACAAGCGCTTGTTTCTACGTTTCAAATCTCATCAGACGTGTGTGCGTAATGTCTCTTCTAATGGTACGAAGCAATTTAGCAGTATCGTAGCAATGTAAGTATTAAATTCGACTGCCGCTAATAGCGTATATTTCACCATTGTACTGTTAATAAACGGTTTCTTAGTTAGTTTTGAAACAAGATTTTTTTACAAAATGCTTTTTATATGAACAATTTTTCCTTATGAGCCCCCTTTGAATTGCATATTAACGGATTGCAGTAATTTCAGTGCAAGAGACGTACTAAAGCAAAATAAAAGAAATTCTCAAAACATGAATCCTATATCTTTCATATACATATACCTATGCGTATTAAATTTGTATATGATATATGGAAGGTAAAAAAGGAACGAAAAATTGTACTCCTTAGTGAATAAAAATATAATAAATTCGATTAATTTTAATCGAATTTATTATATTTTTATTCGAATTTATTATCGAATTTATTATATTTTTTTTTGCTCTATGAATTCATCCAAATGTGGTACCTTAAGCTTAAAGTTTCCGTACTTTCCTGTTGGAATTAGTCTAAATGTGGCAAATGTTCGCCTAAACACATAGTGTGCTTTTTTGCTTTCATGTAGAAAAGGAGTATGTTATTGTTTGTGAAGTATATTATTGTTTGAATCATCACAATTATCAATGATTTCTTTTTGTTTGTTTTAGGTATGTAAACAGCTTTAACTGTATACTCAAACAACATTGGTAAGTCAATAGGAGCGAAATATATTATACAGTAACTGTTAATTTTCAAATGATAAAAGAAACATGTCGAGCGGTAAACATTTAGATATAAATTTTTTTTAGAAACATTCAGAGTGTGGAACTCTTCTCTAACTTGCCACTCCATTGTGACGTCATATGTTTCAACAGTTGGAGCTCCTCTCAAAATTAATATCTGGATCCCTCACAAAAGATTTATTAAATTGTAATAGTATCAGTTTATAGATCTCATATAGTATAAAATATTTGTTTTTCTAACTTGTCCCGTATGAAGTACTTTTAAGCCAAAGGTGACTTTGAAAGTTTCAATCTTAATATATGCTATATCGGGGCGGGGGGGGGGGGGGTATATTTAAGTTAGACCCATCATGTTGGTACAGTTTTAAAGAGATTCATGCGTTGGAATAGAGGTATAACACTTTATCCCTTGCTTTACAGTGAATTCGTTTTGCATGTAATTTTATGAATATATTTAATAATTAGTAGCATAATTAGTGACGTTTTAGAAATATTTTATTATTTATTTACTTACTGTTTTTACTATATTCATATACAGTTATATACATCATGAATTCAGTTTTAATATACTGTAAATAATAAGAAACTAATATTATATCTATATACACTCTTGAAAATAAAATCTATTATATATAAATATTATATTATACACTCAAATATATAATATTGCCATAATATAATTACTCAATTTATTGGCTAGCAAAGGAATAAGAAGTTCGCAGAAAAAGTGCGAAATATGCACAAAAAGTTGCACTGTGTAACTTCCAATTAGCTAATTAGATGATTATGGGTAGTTGATCTCTAGACAGTGATAAACGTATTGCAACTGATCGTGACTTTTACGAGAATGAGAAAGACCAATTGATAAAGATAGAAGAGTCAGAACAACAGCCTGCAACCACGAATTCATTCCGCTTTAAATTCACGATTTTTACACGTGAGTGAGACAGAATGAATCTTCAATAGAAGTATGTTATGAATAAGAAATATACTTGTTTAGGACTTAAGAATATAAATTTTGAATATTTTTCTTTTAAAATCGGAATGAAATTTTCATGAACAAAATTTTAAGAAACGAACTAATGATTCTTACGTAAACGATTATCCATATGCGATAAGCTGTTAGTTTTAAGCTTAAACAACTACATTAATCATCAAGTATAACAGAAAACATTATTGCTTAGCAGGAAGAGAATCTCAACAAAGTGCATTACATGATTGTAGTACTAGAAATACTTCTGATTTGTTTCTTGAACTCCATTCAAGAATTACATAGAATATATATCACGGAAGATGTACTTTGTAAATATGTACTTCTCACGTTTTCAACACATTTAGTAATAAGTTTAATGCAGAGTTTCTCAAATGTTTGTGTTAAACTTTTGTGTTGTTCATTATTACTGATCTCATTCATAGATACGGAAGGTTATATCTTCTGTCTTGCGACCGCCTTTCGTATATTGAATTTAAGTTCGATAAATGACGGTTCAATAAATCTTAATCATTTTAAAACAAATTTACAAATCAATTCTGCTAAACGATGGCTATGTTCAGTAGATTAGCACTTATAAAAATTATTAGCAATAGTTGCTGTCCTATTTTAAGCAACTCTATTTAATATAACATGATTATTTTGCAAGATTGCGTCATTAAATAAATATCGATTGTGCAATGAAGCAATCTAACTTTAACTTGTTATTTCTATTTTTTAAATCAATATAATATTTATTCTTCTACATTATTAAATTAACAAATTTATTCCTAATTGATTGCGAACATTTCTCTAGTCGAATTAATGAATAAAATGTTAATTTCACTTACATGTCTCATACTCTCTGTAGCAATTCTACTTGTCGCATAATTTGAAGTGACAGACTTAATACATGGACATGACTACTTGCTTTCCTTGAACTTGAATTAAGTACTGGAGAGAAATAATAAAGCAATTATCTAAACGATTTCATGAAACAAAGGGACGTGAGTATTTAGATTTAAGACTTGAAAACTAAAACAGGAACTGCCGAAGCCTTACCTCTTGGCTTGGGCTTTAAAGAACTAGATGGAATGATTTTTACCTAAACGATTATCCATATGCGATAATCTTTTACTGTCTTCTGACCGCTTTTAGTATATTGTCGCGTGGAAAATTGATGCGACATGGAATAAGGTTAGTTTTCCCAAACCCCAAGTGCTTTGTTAAATATAAGTGTCTTGCCTATTTGAACCTGTGAAGTAGTTTCAAAGAAACAGTAAATCATTAAATCACTGCTTAATATAATTAAAGATAAAAACTATTGAAGAAATAAAACTATCCGTCAGTTTTAAAATTTTATTATCAATCCACAAATTATTAGTATACTGCTTCAATTGAATTAAGATAAATGACGATTCAATACAGCTTAAACATTTTAAAACAGATTCAGAACTTAACTCTGCTAAACGATGGCAATTCCAGTACGGTTAGCTACATATAAAAATTATTGCTGCTTTGTAGTAAGCAGCTCTATTTAATATAACATGATTATTTTGTAATATTGTGTCATTAAATAAATATCGTTTGTGCAATGAACCAATCGAACTTTAACTTGTTATTTGTATGCTCTAAATGAATTTAATATTTATTCTTCCACATTATTAAATCAATAAATTTATTCCAGATTGATTCCGAACATTTCTCTAGCCGGATTAATTAATAAAATGTTAATTTGACTTACACGTCTCAAACTCACCGCAACAATTCTACTTGTCGCATAATTTTTAGCGGCGAACTTAATACATGAACATGACTACTTGCTTTACTTGAAGTTTAATTAAGTACTGGAGAGGAATAATAAGAGCAATTAGATAAGCAGTTTTGCTAGCGATTTCAAGAAACGTGACGTGAAGTATTTATATTTAGGACTTGAAAACTAAAACAGAAACTGCCGAAGCCTGCGACAATAGTGGCTTTTTGGTTGGCTACTATTTTATATTGCGGTATGAAATCCGAACCTAACTGGAGGGTTCCGAGTAGCAATGACTGTACCTATCTACTCTTAGAAGATGAAAGAAACATCTTTCATGAATCCACTAACGACGTACGTTCTATAGAATTGAATGATTAAATCCTAAGACGCTTAAGGGTGACGCCCAAGAACGTCTGTCTATCTATTAAATGGGGAGCCCAAAATAGTGATCTGTACAGTAAATTATTAATCTTTAGATGTTGAAGTCTTTAATGTTTTAATTGCGTAGCAATTTCTATCATTACAATATCCTTTATTGGAGTTCAGGAACTTGCTTATTCCTAAACTTAATCTACGCAGTATTTTAATAAATCAGTTCACTAATGCCTATCTACAAATATTAGTTGAAAATTCAAATTTCAAGAATGATTTACATAAATGTTGATGTAACAAATTTATGTTGAGTATAAGAAAGCAATTTGTGTAGACAATATGAATTACAAAGCTGTGATATCTATAGGATGATATTATTGCAAAATAATTGGTACACTAAATTATAAGTTTCTACGGGGCTTAAACTAATCAAGGCTTAAACTAAACACACATATACAAGGCCACAATATTTTTGTTAACCTTTTACAATGATAAAAGTTTTGAATACAATGTTTCATGTCTATTGACTTATCCCCTTAACTCGCCATTAACGAGTGTTTTAGAAATGAAGTTTAAATAAATATTTGTATACACGAAACGTTTACTACTTTAATGCTTTCGAACAGAAAACTTAAAATTTATCAGAACTTTGCTTTATCTAGTCTTTGGTTTCTTCTTTTGGATGTTTTGAACTTTCATTGTGTAATTTTCTTAATCTTTTGACTTCGAGTATATGTCAGATAGGGTGGTGGCCCTGTCAACGAATTTTATCTTTTATATACAATACACTTACATTATACATATAGGTATCTAAAAGATATAGGATTTATGAAAACTTTTTATTTCGAGATCTTCATTGGATAGCACGTTTTGGACCTTCCAGTTTGGAAAGGTAATTTTTGAAAAATGTCTGTGTTTCATTGTCTCTCTTTCTGCCTGTGAATTTATGTATTCATGTTTGAAGTTTGAAAGTTGAGTTTGAGTTTGAAAGTATTCATCAATGACAGTCGGTATTAATTAGTTCTACTATAACTTTATGATGAACACTGAACCTGAACTGTCAAAGTTTATAGATTCGATGCACAAAATTTATTTATTAATTTAGTTACCAACTGTCAAATTCAGTGATAGAATATTAAGTTTAGTGTCAAGAATGTGAGATATTGTTACATTATCTATGTATATAATGTAACTATATCTATTATGCTACAATCTTAATTATTCAAATCAAAGCCGGACCGTAATTTATTATAACTACTATATTGCTTTTTATGTTTTATTCTGTTTGTAACATAAAATAAATGCTCTTGTATGAGATTCAGGCTTGTGTTAGGAATTCATTTGTTCTTAATTCTTATAATAAAGTACTCAATTTCTTATATGATAAACGCAGAAAGGCAATAACAAGTTTAAGTAGTTTGGTTTATTTTTCTAGTATTTATAACTGCAAATATTTGACTTGAAGCGCGATTTTGAATTACTGACAATAATATTGATTCTAAATATAGTTTTCTTCTTCCATAAAAAAAATAATAAAACAAATAAAGAGTCATGAACTAAATATGATTGTACTTATTTTATTGTATTATGTTTCTTTACCTGACTCCGGTTTTGGAATAAAACTTCTCTTCTGTAGCAACAGCGTTGAAGTTGCAATTGTCGATGTTGACTGGATGAAATAAATGAACGTTGGTTGAATAATAGATGGATGAAAGTCGAACCGAGCATTGGCATATGTAGAACTTTATCGATGCGCTGTTGGGGTACGATATTCGTCGCTATGCGCGCAGGTGTAGAAATGTATTGAAACGTTATGATTATAGGTTTTTCTTGAGATAATGGTATTGTGGATTTTGTGGAATGATGTTCTGGATATTGACTAATAATTTACGTGGACGGAATCAATTTGACCTCGGATATTTGTCGTTGGATACTTAACCTTTTTTTTTAGTTTCGTAGAAGTTAAATTTTATTTTGTAGAATTATAAATTACTTATTTTTTATTCGTAGATTTAATATGTTGATTGAATATTTGAAAATTTACTATAGCGTTTTAAGATCAGATCAATTGATGGCTGCGATAGTTCTCGCTGACCAAAAGAAATTGATTAGGTCTTATTTGAGAATTAAGGCATTGGACGGGCGCGAATGGGTTCGCGCAGCACTTCCAACGGCAACAACTCAAAAGTTGCATCTGAGGATCACTAACCTGGATGGCTCCTCTTATGCGAATTTTCTGGGGAAGGAAGCTGCTCCTGATGGATTGGTTGAGCTGTGGCGTGTTGCCTAAGCCGATGGCTTAGGACGGCGTCCGCGGCAAAACGACGGAGTTTGAAAGAAGCCTCTGTTAGAAAATGTTACTTCCGGCCAATAAAAAGTTTCTTCCTGATACGCTAAGAAAATTAAGGAACAAAGTTGCATTATTTTGTTGACAGTTATCTATTAAAATATACGTAATTTCCAAACTGTGGTGGGTAGCATCAGCGGTAGTAATAGGAGCTTGATACGATCAAAATCTGGGAGTATGCATAGTTCAATGTGTGCATTTATCATCCAATCAGATTTTTTGAAAGTCAGAAGGGTAAAAATCTTACCCGTCAGAAAATGTGGTGCGTGAAATACTTGATGCGATTCTTGTTTATTTATTTCCTTATAAATGTGATTGCCTTTAATGGTCTATATGTTTCCCTAACGACATAAAAGTAACTTAAAACATTATAGATCAAGGATATATTAATAGCTGCGCATAATTAGTAATGATGTCTGCATTTTGGACAAATTTAATTTTAGAAGCACTGTTTAATACAAATCAATTAATGCAATTAAAATCTATGCAGATGGAAACGTGGAACTTGAAAGACTATGAACGAAATTAACAGACGTGAATAGTATCACAGTACTTTAATTTATCACTTAAACCGACCGGAGCAGTATTAATGACGTTCTATTTGCAGATATATACTAAGTTATTATATGGCAACTCATTTCAAAAAACATTACGGAAGATATGTGTGAGGGATCTATGTAATTTTTCACAAATTTCGCATACGATAAAACATTCTATGCGAAATTTGACATTTCTTATAGAATACTGATATAATTGAACATATAAACGTAAATTGTTATTAAATTGTTTTTCCCACAAAGTAATACTTTTAATTTGAATCATTCCTTCACCACAAATACATTTTTTCCAATTTGGAAGAGTCATATTGGGTGGATAGCGCCCGAAGCAACAACAGAGGAATAACTGGAACGGTATCCAAAGATCCACGACACCCTTCGAGCCATATACAGCTCATCAATGCGATCATCTATAACGCAAAGTGAGCGTTATAGTAAAAACACGGTCTTTGTACCCGTCCCCAGTACTATTTTCCGAGCCGGCTGCCATTGCAGTCCAGCCAGAGTCAGCAAAAGTTTTTTGCATCCCTCTTCATTAACAATACTATCGTTATTTCATTCATGCATGTCCTGCTTGACGTAAGCTGGATTAACTCTCACCTAAAGATTCCCCTTCACCTGAAATAACTCTGATCTATCTCTCCACTTCTTCTCTATCCATTCTCTGCTCCTTTTCCATACTCTTCCACATTCCTTTTCTGTCACTCCTTCTACACCTCTCTTCTTATTATATTCCTCATATTCCTTTCTCATTTCTACATTAAAGCCCCACTCTTCTTTCTGTCCCTTACTCCTAACCTTACCTCTTTCTAATTTCTCCCGTAATATTATTCATTACCACCGTGTTCTTCACCCCGTTCCCCATACACCTCCTTCAATTCCCGGCCCCCAATCTTTGTTCATCCGTCAATTCTATTCATTCACATGCATTCAACCCGTGCTCCCATATTTCATCCTCAACTCCACACACTCTACACTTTCTATATTCCTTTTTCATCCAATACTTATTTCCTTTCTTTTCGCTACCTCACCTGAATTTTGCTATCATTCTCCTATAGCTCATTTTTTACATAGGAAGTGGAGAAACCTTGGAGAAACCTTCAGAAGGATACCTGTGCATCCAACAGTGTGGGATTTCTACCGCACTAAAACTCCACTCCGTGTTGGAATTGTGTAAATTAGGAGGTTGGGAAATATATTAATGCAACTGGTAGTGCATGGGTAAATTACGGATATTGTTGGTAAGCTAATAGCTTGCAGGAAAGATACACTATAGCATTTGCTTTACAGCAAATGCTACACAGAAAACTTGCAAAAACCTTGACCACAGCATGGTCAACTGATTAGGAAATTTGGTTACATGGGGTTACCTGACTACCTAGATTGATCTTATGTGTGTTCTAGTAATACTTGCTTCGCAGCGCAAGTCATTGCCTGTAGATATTACCCTGCTAGATGTTACATCGGAGTGCAAGCGATAATCTGTTGTTATTGTGCACTAAGGTCTATTGAGTGGTAAAAGATGTGGATATTCTTGTTTTGTTTTTTTTTAACTTTTATTTTTATATTTTTTTATAAGTTTTTTTGCTTTTTGTTTTTTTTTAAAGTTAATGACCCTTTACGAAAGGATAATGGTATTGCATCGAGGATTTCCTGGAGATCTTCGGTTCGGTTGACTAAATAATTTTGGCTGGTGGGTGGCGGAAAGGGCCTTTAGGTGGTTTACGACGCCACTTTCCAACTGGACCTCAGCGTGCTGTAGGCTATCGGGTTTTCTTGTGAGCCTCTAAGTGAATATTTAGATTGAAGTATTTTCAGTCAGTCGCTTATAGGAGTGGCCGCGCAGTTTGTATATAGATTGGCGCTTATGAACTTATAATGGAGTTTATAAATTTTTTTGAGAATCGCATGCTCACAAGTTGTTAGCCTGCGAATTTCCTTATTTGTGGTGGAAGAATACGGAATTGTTCTGTCGTCGATAATAGGTCTTATATAGGTTTGATACTTATGATGGAGTGCTTTGGAGTCACAACAATCCTAGTCGTCCTCTGAAAGTTGACATTAGATAAGCTTGTTTTCTAACTCTGGCTAAAGTGGAGTCCAGTAACCTCATCCCTTAATGAAACAGGTTCTTCCCATTGGCGGAGTTGGATTGCAGATGGACTCTGATATTTATTTCTAATATAATTTGGGTGCTGCATTAGAATAGCTTGAGTTTTGGCGGGATTTGGTGTTAATTGCCATTTCTTTTCCCAGTCAGAGACGTTTTGAGGCAATTTTGGATACTGTGACAAAGAGATTTAGTTTGTGGCCCGCAGACCCAAGAAGCCATGTCATCGGCGTATAGAGCACTGTGACAATCCTGAGGCATATCATAACAATATGCAAGGTAGAGTAGTGGGACGAGCACAGAGCCTTATGGGACGCCGACTAGAAGATAAATTTCCCTAGATAACTTGTATCCTACGTTGATATGAGCGGAGTGGTTGGAGAGGTAGTATGTCATGAGTTGAAGGGTGGTGGGGTAGAGTAGGTTAAATTCTATGAATTTCCTAATCAGCCCGGCGTGCCAGACTGAATCGAAAGCTGAATTACAGGAAAACTACTAAGGAACAATGACTACTGTTTAAACAACGGGTTACATCAGTTTTTAATTTCAAGAGTGGGTCGTGAGTAGAGAGAGATGATTTGAATCCAAATTGGTTGTCAGAGATTATATGGTTTGATTCGAGCACGCTCCTCAGATGGACGGTAATTATCCTTTCAAAAATCTTATCCAGGACATTGAGGAGGGTCATCGGCCGGTAAGGCACAGCTCAGGTCTTTAATAGGTTTGGGAATCATAATGGTGTTGGCAGTTTCCCCAGATTTGGGAAAATATCGTAGTAAAAGACATTTACGAAACATTTTGGAAAGTAGTAGGATCGTTCCTTGGGGAATGTTCCTGAGGATTCGACGTGTTAGTGTATCATTTCCAGTAGCGGTGCTTTTATCGGCTTTTAAGGTTTCGAAGAATTCGTCTGTGGTAACAGGAAAAAGGATGTCGTCAGATTCTGGGAAACTGAGAATATGTGAATGCGTGCTTGCAAAGCTGTCCACCAGAAAATTAGTGTCTGACAGAAACTTGCTATCAAATAATGGGCTTTGTGGGATTTGGTAGGTTGTTCCATGTGGTTTGCGAAGTCTTCAGCTATCGCTCATACTCATCCCCGATCTTAAATATTCCGGTATCCTTTCTTCACATATTTCCTGTTATATCTACTTATTTTAATTCTTTCATAGCTCTCCTGCATTTCTACATCTTTCAACTTCTGTTGAACCTCCATCTCATATATCGAAATTCCACTCATTCTATCAAACCACTAACAATAAGGTTATATATTAAGTAGTTATATATTATATAAGATCATATAAGTTAAATAAGGTTATCTATTAATTATTATATATTAAAAAGGTTATATTATATAAGTAGGTTACATACAGGCCGGTTTCGCCAAAATTATTATACCCATCATCAGGTAACTACAAAGATATAGAATTAACTTATATCATAATTAGATTAGTGTTGATTTTACTTACTGTTTTGTCAAATGGGGTGTTTGTGGATGTTGAATGTTTTATATTAACACCAGAAGCATCGAGCGGATGATTTTGACCTTTGACCTTTTGAAGACGGATGAAAATGTATTTATTTCTGAAGTTGCAATTTTCTTATTTTTCATAAGCTTTGTTTATGTATACCTGGGTTATACAGGGTTAAAATGACAGGCTGGGTAAAGTGCGTAAGGTAGACGGATATGAAATAAGTCTCAATTTAGATTTCATCATTTTAGCTGCTTGCTTGCATTCTTTTTATTTTATTATAAAGGAAAAAATATGTCAGATCGACATCTTTTCTTGACGGACGTGGAACTGAAGACGTTGACTTAGCTATCCATAATTGAAGCAGGCAACTACAATGGAGATGAATTGGAACTGGAATTGCAGGACAATGAGAGCAGTGACTATGAACCAGGAATGACATCTGATGACGAACGTGATCCTGACGCTGACGACAATTTTGCTACAAAAATGAATACGGCTTTTGCATCGTCTGCTTCACTAACATCTGCGGCTCGTAGACATTCTACTTGCAGAAGTAAAGGCCCCAGATCTAGAATTAAAGCTTCTGGGGCCTATAAAATCCTTGAAGCACTTCGTAACGACCAATAACTTTACACATCATCCAGTGGTATAATTTGGACTAAAATGTTTCCAGGACAAAGAACGCTTGATCCTAGATTTGAGCGAAAATCTGTGTTCTCAGATACATCAGGACCAACGGCATATGCTATGCGTAAAGATGATGATACAAAACTGTCAGTCTGGTAATTGTGTTTAGACACCACAAAATGCTGATACACATATAGAAATGTACAAGTGCTGAAACATTTCGATGTGGAGAAAAAAATTGAAAAATTTTCTTGGAGGAACTGAAGGCTTTTATCGGCTTGTTGTATACCCGTGGGGCTTTCTATCGCAATAAGGTCTATTCTAATGAACTGTGGAATAAGACATCACGTGGGGACCTCACATATTCAAAAAAGTAATGCTATGAGCTCGATTTCGCGAAATTATGAAATATTTTTTGCTACTGATAAGATTGCTTTGCTATCAGAACTCTGGAATAAGTTCGTTGAGACTTGCTACGTATGCTATTTACCCGGACCAGAAACAACGGTTGAACAACAACTACTTCCCTGTAAAGCTCACTGTAGATTTATCCAATACATGCCAAATAAACCGAATAAATTTTATATAAAGTGTTGAGTTTGTGTTGACGTTGATTTGAAACCTACAATTAATGCCTATCGATGCCTAGAAAAATGTGAACGCTCCAACAATCAGTAACTTGACTAATGCACTGTGATGATGATGCAACCATAGCTGGATAGAGTATGCAATATGACAACTGATAATTTATTTATGACCCTGAATCTGGCCGAAAACTTGCTGAAAAAGCTTACCACTCTCAATGGAATAGTTTACGGGAATCAACGTGAGCTGGCAATAATCGTTAACGATCATACTTCTACCAAACTTTGAACAGTAAAGCGTAAACCGTGGAATATTATAACCAAACAACGTGTGAAGTTGATGTTGATCAGATAGCGTGAAAGCATTCTGCCCGCAGAACAAAGCAGGCGTTGGCCAAATCATGTTTTGTACAACATTCTTGATCTGCCGGAATAAATACATGGATATTATACAAATAATGCAGGGGATTACAAATATCCAGGAGATTGTATATTCTCAAGTTGGCCGAATGACTTGCAAAGACTAGTAGAGACAACGCCATCGATGCTGGTACAGTGGGAAACCCTGGGCCAAATTCTCAGCAACTGCAGTCCGAAAAAAATCCAAAAATAGCGATAAAAATGCCTTTTCAGGTAATGGAAGTGGAGAAACAAAGCGTCAGAAATACGTGGAGGGTATCCGCTAAATAAACCGGTTAACCGTTATGCAGTAAAGATACGGGACTATATTTCGCTATGTGTGTGTGGAGAACGTTCAATATTAACTAAAAAGTAATAAAGTAATAATAAGGAAGTAATATTAAATTAAATATAAATAAGAAGTAACAGGAAATTATTTAAAATAACATATTTATTCTATAATACATTTATGATTAATAGAATTTAATTAAGAAGGAAATTTTAATTTATTATATTGGTTATTAATGCATTAATAACAATTAAATTATAAATAAAAATTAATATTTATTATTAAATTTACAAACAGAAACTTATAATAATATTTTAATTAATATTTAATGTTAATTACGTAACTGACTAAAACATAATTTACCAATATTATATTACAATCAGTAGTAGAATACACAAAGGTTAATAAATTAAATAAAAATAATAAACAACACTCTTCCAAGTTACAGATTTTATATTATTGAACTCAAAATTATAGCATAATAAAGTTTGGGCTTTAAATAATTTTTAATTTATGTTATTTAAAAAAGTGTTTCACTTTTTAACTAATTAAGTAGAAATTTATAAGATTCACGACCCACGATTTTAGTCAGAAATTGAAACACTTTTTTAACCGTGCAGTAAGCGCGCACATTTTTCCGACGAGAGTAGTCGCGCGGTCTACATTTGTTGACCATTTTTAATTGGGACTATTATAGCACAATTCGACTTTTATTTTACATGAGTTGAAATATTATGTTTATTGACATCCGCTTTTATGTACGAAACATAATTTTAATGAAAATTATTTGTATTTTTAAGGAGGAAAATTTAAACAAAATATATATAATTCTTAAACATTTATTTTACAGAATATTAAGTATTATAGGTTATTGGTTAGTAATACATATAGGAAATAAAAAAAAACATATAATCATTAAAATATATACAGAAAACATATGATCATTAATATATATATATATATATATATATATATATATATATAGAAAACAAGAAAATTTACCAGAAGTATATAAAGAAATGACAAGGCAACATTGAAATTTTTTATTGATGAAGACATGAAGTGGATATATTACGCATGTGGTCTTTGCATGCAAATTGTCCGCATTGCTCTTCGACTTGACTTATTGCGATTTCTAGGACAAATATTGCAGCGTCCGACATAATTACCCGCCGCCTTGTTGGTAGAGGGGGCGTGCTAATGGCGCATCTTCAGTTTCTAATTACTAATTATAAAATCATTTCTCGAAATATTATTATGCGGATGCTTAGCCTTATAAATACAGAGGGCGTTTATACCTGAAATATTTAATAAATCGTAAAATATTACCATTGGCCAGCGGCAGGTATTTCTTGCGACATTATAATTTTCACAGAGTTGGTCCACCAAATCAACGCCAAACTTAGTTGTATTATAACTGGTCATAATTTCTGGTTTTTCTTATCTCCCGAGTCTGGATCAATTGCATCGTCCATGTGCATAGATGAAACCAAAATCACTACTTTATTTTTCCTTGAACAGTACGATACCATAGTACAATTTTCATGATATCCGAAAATCGAGTATTTTATTTACCTTTGGTATCTCGCGTGTACCAAGATAGATTATTAGTTTCTCTCGTAATAGCCTTTTTACCATTGGCACACTCGAAAACCAATTATAACAGGTTATATTTCGACTGGTACCTTCTACTGGATGAACTAATCTAACGTCTTCAGCAGAATTGCTTTGTATATATGATCCTTCTGATTGCGTTCCCACATAAGGTGTAAGGTTGAGTGTATAAGATGTTTTGGCGTCAACCAAAGCGAAAATTTTCAAGCTGTATTGCTAGGTATATACTGCTTGAATGATCATCGTCCTCAAATTGCTAATAATTACTCGTCGATGGTCAGGAACTTACTTGGTACAAAATTATTTTGAAAATTTACTATAAATATTTCAAATAATGCCCTAATCGGCGCAAGTTTGTCTATCTCTCTTCTTTCATTTCTACTTCTGACATCATAAAATCGTAGTGTTCTTATTAGAAACCTAAACCCGTTCTCACTCATCGCAAGATAGCAGGATTCAACTCCATTCTCCTTCGATTTGTTCCAAATTTTATGCACCTTTTTTCTCGAACTCCTTGAGTTCCAATCAAAAACAAAATTCCAATAAACGCAATAACTTCTGTTTCATTTGTGAGCCTGGCATACCGTTCTCTTTCAAAATGTTGCCGAATTT
>WYDF02305953.1:0-15277 GCA_009867245.2 Adranes taylori | reverse complement strand
ATAGAAATAGAATTAGTTCTAGAATGGACCCTTGAGACCCCCCCCCCTCCCCCTCCCCTGCCCCATGTCGTTTAAAAGCTCCTCAGAGCACACATTCTTTAATCACCCTGTTTGCTATTCGTCAGGTAAGATTTTATTAGTTGCCTGCTTTTCATGTCAAAGTTATAGAGCTCTAGTTTTTATACAGAGTATATCATGCGCTACATAGTCAAATGCCCTGCACTGGTTACAAAAATACGACGTCGAAACCATAGTATCATCAAATGCCTCCAGAACAACATTGTACAACTACAATATAGCATCGCTCGTACTTCTCTTTTTTCTGTAGCCGTATTAATTGTCTTGAAATAGTTTTGTTTTTTCAAAATAGTATATGATTTTATCGCACATTACATTTACAATTATTTTAGAGACAATTGGTAGCAGTGACATTGATCGTTAGATACTGATTATTTCCTTATCACCTTTTGTGAATATCGGTATGACATTGTCAATTTTTAAGCAGTCACGGAAGGTTCCTTCATGAAAAATTTCGTTTATTAGGCGAGTCATTGGTGTAATCAGATTGTTAATATTGCTCTTTATTAAATTGGAACTGAGCCCATATACATCTCGTGATTTTGAGTTCTTCAACGCTTTAAAGGTTTCCATTACATCATTGTGTGAGGCGCATCCAAATGAGAAAAGAATAGTCAGAGGAATGTTTATATTCGCAATTCGAGGATCCCAAACAATCAGGTAGTCTCGCTACTATGCTGGTAGGAATTTCAGCAAAATACTTTTTGAACGTGTCTGGATCTATTCCATCTATCTGGAAATCACTCTCACGTTATGTTGTTGGATCCTGTGTTTACTTTCTCTAATGCATTCCATTGTGTTTCTCTCAGAGCTCGACGATAATTATATCGGAAAATATTGAGTTGTTCCAAGAATGCATCTATCCAGAAGTTAGTGCATAGATAATTAAGCAGAAACAATTTATCTCTCATGACTTTTAATATTTGATTAAACCAGTTGATTCCAGAATCACAATATCTCCTGCGCATTTTTGTCAGCGGAAATGATTCATTAAATATTCTTACAATTTCCTGTAAATATGAGCTGCATCTTCAGTTATAACCTGAAGAAGATGTTCTTGCCATGCAGAGTAATTTGCCTGATTAACTTCCATCTGTTTTGCCCGCTTGCCAAACGTTTCATGTTCCACCGTAAAATTGATGAATTGACGCAAATGATCTGTTATTTGCAGATCGATTACTCCGGCGTTCACAACATTCGTATGAAAATTAACAAAAATGTTATCAATATAATTCTTACCACGAATTGGTTGTGTTATCATTCTTTGGAGATCGAATGATAACAGAAAATCACACAATTCAGATGCCTCCTGTCACCACTGTCCAAGAAATTCACATTGAAATCACTACAGATTAAAAGTTTATACGAATTGATATATAAATTTAAAATTGATTCTAGAACATAAATATGTTAAAGTCTCCAGAAGGAGATATATAACATGCAATTACGATATACTTATTAAAATATTGTGGCCTTCCTGAAAAAAGTTATTAATATGTATTTCTTCACAGGGTAGCGAACTTTTGCATAATATCATGACTCCTCCATGCTTTAATTTTTCTCTAGAGTAGACGTTAACTGATTTCCAATTAAATAATTTGAAATGATATGGTTCATTTGGTGATAGCCAATGTTCAGTAATGCAGACTATGTCTACTGGAAGTGTGTCAATAGCTGCTTCTATGACATTGATATTATTTTTTATGCATTGTATTCATATGAATTATCTATTATTACCTGCAAGGAAAATTATACCTGATTATCCTTATGTTTCTGGCCCAAAATTCAGGGGAGCTAATGGCATATTTACGTTCAAAACTCACGCCAATCTGGAAGGATGGGCATTTGCTCCTTGTTTGCAGCTTAGTGCATATTATTGACACATTAGGCAGTTCGCGCTTTATATACCGCTTAAGATCTTCTTCCGTTACACCATTCTCGAAGCCCCGTACAAATAATCATGCATATTTATCTCTTAGAGATTATCCACATTTTTACTTCATATGACTATTTTCTTTTTTGATTTATTCTTTTTTCCAACTACTATCCACTCATTGGTTGCATCAGCGTTTGTGTTTGTGCTTAAATTTTCCAAATTTTGGCCATTATTACCCATATCGCTCATTTCATGATCTCATATGTTCTCAGAATTCCCAGTGGTAGATCTTGCTTTTGTTGGCTTTACTGTGTCCTTGATGGCTGTTGCCGTAGAGTAAAGTAAAGGTTTATTGATGGGATCATCACCTTTAAAAATATAATACATAATAATTATAATGTATGTGTGGGTACAACTTGTAAACTAATATATTAAACATAAATCGTATATATATTAAACATAATATATTAAACATAAATCGACAAGGTAGCCCCAAAGAAATCAACTCGATTTGAAACTGTATTTCCCATATGGGCGAATCGTACCATAGGGCTATGATATAAATATTTTGTTGTGCAAAACTTTACAATAAATAGAGTATTACTCCTGGGTCTTGTAGGTATTTTGAAGTTAACATTATTCAATAAAAAGGTGCAATTGATGATACCATTGATAATTTTAAAGAGTGTACAAAGATCAATAATTTTTCTTCTTAATTCTAATGTTTTCATGTTATACATGTTTAGTATGTGTTCATTTGGAGTCTCCTTAGGTAGATAATGTTTATATTTCATTAAATTAAAAAATCTTTTGAACATTCTCTATCCTAGTCACGTGGCAGTTGTAATGTGGAGACCACACAGAATTCGCAAACTCTAGTAAAGGCCTAACTAATGCACAGTATAATCGATAAACTGTTTGTTCATCAAACACACTACTAAAACGAAATACATAGCATTTTAAAAGATTTATTAACAATGTAGTCGATATGTGCTGAAAAAGTGAGTACAGTCAAATATTATACCAAAATCTCATATCTCCTTGATAATTTTTAGTTCTGTGTTTTCAACAGAATATGAGGGAGTTAATGTATTTCTACTGCGAGAAAATGGTATTACAAAACATTTCTCAATATTTATTTGATGGTGATTTAATTTACGATTATTAAAATTATTAACATCGGTTTAAAGCATTTGGACGTGATGGATGTTTTTAATTAGCCTAAATATTTTAATGTCACCAGCAAATAGTAAACAAGACGAAGAGTTGATAGCATTTACTATGTCATTTATAAACAAGTTAAATAGCGTTGGATTCATTTAGTTCGAAGCTGGTAAGTATATAGTTATCATAGTTTAGAAGATTAGATTCAACTGATCTGCCTTGTACGAAACCATACTGGTCTGGTGAGATTAGGGTTTTGTTGCCCACATTAATTTATTAGTAACCAATTTATCTAGTAATTTGGGAATGCAGGAATAAATTGAGATCGCTCTATAATTCTCAAAATTAGCTCATTTGCCTTGTGAATTGGCACAACGAGCGTAGATTTTCAAACATCTGGAAATTCGGTAGAGACATATTTAACAACAATTCTCGAGGTTGCATGAGAGTGCAAACGCATTGCTTCAAAAAGAATGATGTTTAGATGAAAGTATTAACTAACTTCTCACAGGAAAAGGTGAATAATGCTGTAGGATGTCATATTTTTGAGCGTACATATAGATCAGATTCTAAAATGAAGGGAACATGTAAATGCAACCTCCAAAAAAGCTGCAAGCAATATTTTCTATTGCGTGTACTATCACAATCGCTATTATCAGATTCACTGCTAATAGCGCTAGTATGCTCTATGATAATCATTGATGAGCTATTCTATCTTAGCATGGGACATATGTGCTAATACCAAGCGCATTTTCGCACTACAGAGAGCGATAAGAATAATAGGAGGCATAAAAGACAGAGATGACTGTCTTCAGGTATTTAAGGAGGAGAAAATTCATTTCTTTTCCCTCACTATACATGAAAGAAGCATTAATTTATTCTCATAAAAACAAGAATCAGAGGACATTACACAGTGAAGTACATAACATGATACTCTAAACAAGCACTGTATCAGGCACTGGGTCAGTGCTTGTGTAACAAGCACTGGGTCATCACCGCCTGGCAAAAACGTTAAAAGGTCCAATCCCTATGTAAGTGAGGCTGTATAACAGACTACCGCCTGAGAAGCAACCCCCAGAGCTTACCTTTCGGAAGGTAATCACAGGCATGTGCCTCTCATTCCATACAAGAATGTTGGGTAACCGATTTCGGCGCCGCCCTACCAATTACATATTACATCTTTTAGTTCTTATCTTCTTATCTGCATATGTAAAACATCAGTTAACTTGTTTATTAGTATTTTTTTTTCTTTTTTCTTACATTACTATCTAGTATAATTACTATTTCTATTATTTTTTCTAGTAGTAGTTTTATTGTAAAACCTCTATGTGTTATATACAATATTTTATTATTGATTTTAATACAGAGTGATATTAATACAGATTATGAAGACGCAGAGAGATATTGAGGGAGTTAAAAGAGATGAGAGAAGAAGCAAAGGAGAGAAGGAAAGAGAATGAAGATTTAAAAGGAATTGTAAAGGAAAATGAGAAGAAGAGAGACAATGAAATCAATTATATGGGAAAAAGAATTGGATAGGTGGAGAGAATGGAAAAAGAAAGAGAAAAGAAATTAAGTTAAATATAGTAAGAAGCGGAGTGAGAGAGGATGTGAAATCAGTGGAAGAAGTGCAGAACGAAGTTTTCGACAAAATGAGAATAAACATTAAAATGTTAGAAATGTTAGAATTGGGAAAAGAAGGAATAATATGGGGAATAGGCCGATTTTAGTTAAAATCCAGAGGTGGGAAGATAAAAAAAAAATGAAGTGGAAGAAGGATTGCAGGCTAGTAAGATATTTATTAACCATGACCTGACAGCGAAAGAAAGGAAGGTCCAAAACGAAATAAAAGAAGAGGTGGACGTACTAAGAAAAGGCAGAGAAAGGGCCAAGATAATGTACAAAAAGGCATTTAGAGGCAATGTGATGTGGGTATGGAGTGAAGAAATAGGATTGGTGAAAAGATGTGTGAACGGTAAGGTCGAACGAGGTAAATATATACGAGCTAGTACTAATGAGGAAAACTGTTAAAGAAGAGTGAAATAGGGGAATATAAGGAAGAGTCAGGTGGAAGAGAGAAAGTGGGAGAGAAGAAAGAAAAAGGATTAAAATATGTGGAAGGGGAGAAGGTATATAGAAGACGAATGGAAGAAGGTATATGGAAGAAATGATGAAGTGGATAAGAGAGAGGGAGTGCAAAAGATAGAGGTGGACATTGTTAAGAAGATTGTGCAAAGATGAAAGGAAGATACAAGTTTGACATTAAGTGGTAGAAATAAGGGGTTATATAATTTAATGGAAAAGAATAAAAAGGAAACCAGAATGGACTGGATAAAGGGGAAAGTAGTAAAGAGAGAACAAAGGGAAGAAAAAGGGATAAGAATGGTGGAAATAAAAGGGGGGAAGGAAGTAGAGGGATTAAGGATGAAAGTGTAAAAGGGGAAGATAAAAATAAAATGTGTATGTTGGAATGTAGCAGGATTATGTGGAAAAATAAAAGATAAAGAAGTATTGAATTATATTAGAGGATATGACATAATAGGATTAATAGAGACGTGAGTTGAGGGTGACAAATGGGAGCAAATTAAGGAGAGTTTACCAAAAAATTATAATTGGAGCAATAAAGAAGCTGTAAGGAACATACTAAAGGAAGGGCAAGTGTAGGATTGATACTGGGGATAAAAACGGATTGGTTTCACAGAGGGACTGGATGGGTTAGAATAGTAGAAAAGGGAATATAAGTGGAAAGGAAGAAATGGTTGTTTTGGGTGATATATGTGAATAAAGCATGGAAGGAGTACATAAGTGAGAGAATGGATGAATGGAAGAATGAGTATGAAGGGATTGTGTTAATGAGCGTTTGGAACGTAAGACGTCGGAGAGGAAGGTGTTATGAATGTTGGATGGGAAGGAGAGTTTATAGAGAGGAAGTTAAAAGATAAAAGACGAGTAAAGGTGACTAATTTATAGAATGGTTGGAATAACAGGGATTGTGGATGGCGAATGAGAATGTGATTGGAAAGGGAAATATACGTTTAGGGGGCATGGAGGAGGCTCGGTAGTGGATTATGTTGTGATGAATGAAAGGGCGAAGGGGTGTATGATATGTATGACAGTAGGTGAAAGGGTGGAGATCATTTCCCAATGGAGGCTGAATGGAAAATAGGAGTGAAAGATGTAGAAGAGAAAAGAAAGATGTACAGATGTACATTAGAAAAGAATAATACATTAATACATTAGAAAAGAGTATAATACACGAAGAAACCGAGATATGAATGGAACAGAAAAGAAAAAAAAAGGATTGGAATGTAAATTGAGTAAGGTGAATTGGGAGGGAATAGTAAGTATATATGAAATATCGGAAATTGTTAAAGGTTGCCTAAGGCCGGGAAAAAAGGAAGAAGTGAGAAGGGGAAAGCAATAAGGGTGTTCGATAGGAGATGGGAGGAAAAAGTAGAAAGAGGAAGGAAAGTGTTAGGGCAAGCAAGGAGGGGAGAAAAAGAATGGGATGAATACATCAAGGTAAAGGGGGAATGGAAACTAGAGGGAAGGAGATGCTGGGTCGAAAGGGAAGAAGAAGAAAAGAAGGAAATAAAAAAAATGAGATCAGAAAAGGAGGTGTGGAAATATATAAGGGAAACAAAGGTGAATGTAGAAGAAGAGACAATTAAGTTATAGGAATGGGGAAAACTGCAAAGAAAACAATGAAGAGATAGGGGAAAGTATGTTTAAAGAGAATATTGGGAAGAAAAGAATACTAAGAGATAATGAAGAAGGGTTGCTATAAATAAGAGATAGAAGAGGAAGAAGTAAAAGAAGGAATCAGGAGGGCGAAGGAGGGAGGTGCAGCTGGCCCCAATGGGATACCACTGGAAGCTTGGGGAGTATGAATGAAGAAGGAATAAATGCGTTAAAAAGAGGAATGAATGCGATGTCGAAGGGAGAGGAAGATATACCTGAATAATGGAGAGACGGAGAGATAATTCCGGTATGTAAAAGGGGGAATATGAGTGATGTAAATAGATATAGGAAGATAACAATTATGAATGGACTAAATAGAATGTATGCAAGGGTAGTGAATGAGAAAGTGAAAAAGGAAATATTGAAAATAAATGCATTGTCAAACACGCAGATGGGTTATGTTTAAGGGAGAGGTACCCCTGACAATCTAGCGACCATTAATTATATAATGAATCAAGTGGTGAGCAGGGGGGAAAGGTGGTACATGGTTTTCATAGATTTGAAGAATGAATTAGATTGGTATATAAGGGAGAGTGATAGAGAATGCAAGAAGACTGTATAAAGGAACAACGGTAAGAATGAGAGTGAGAAAATGTGTGTTAGGATGGTTTTGTAGGGGTAAGGGTGTGAGACAGGGCTGTCCCTTGAGTGAAAGTTTGTTCAACTTATATATGTCTCATTTGGAGAATGTGTTAAGAAATGGACAAGCGGGAGGAGTAACACTAAATGGAATGGAAATATGGTCTTTATCTAATGCAGATGATATTCTATGCTTGGCGGAGAAAAAGGAGGAAATGGATGAAATGATTGTAAAAGTATGTAAGTATATGAAAAAAAGGGGGTTGGAAGTGAATGTTGAATAAACGAATAAAGTATTGATGTGTAAGAAAGGGGGAAGAGATAGTAGAAATGGCGTGTTTAAGTTGGAGGGAAGAGAAATTGAGTGTGCGAAGAGTTACAAATATCTAGGTTACATCCTGAGTAGGAATGGAAGCGCGATTGACCACGTTAAAATGATAGTAAGAAAAGCTAAAGTGGCAACAGAGAGGTTAAGGAATGTATGGGGGCTGAAGTTTGGTGATTCAGTAGGAATGAGGTTAATGATATACAATGGATGTGTAAGGAGTATTGTAATGTACAGAGCTGTGAAAGAGAGCGAAGAAATAGAAAGAATGGGAATTTAGTATTTAAAAAGAATACGGAAAGATCTACTCCAAGTGAGATTGTGTTACAGGAATTAGATGAAAATAAAATATGGGCGAAAGGAGTTAAGAAGTTGGTAAAATATGAGACGAAAGTGATGACTGGACAAGAACAAAGGTTGGTTAAAAGAGTGTATGTAAATGCATGTAAAGAAGTGGAGAAGGGTGAAATAGGTAACCAATGGATTGATGATAGGAGGAGGATGTACGAGAGATGTGGCTGGTCAATGAATGAATGGAAAAGAAGTATAGTAGATAGTGTGGATTGTGAAAGGGAGTTGGAGGAGGTATATATGAATGTAGAGATACAAGAGAGGTATGCGAGAATCAAGGAGAGCAGGTATGAAAAATTGATAGTGGAAGGAGATTTGCCAAGATATTTAAAATCAGATATAAGCATGGAGGAGAAAAGGATTGCTAGGTATCGGTGTGTAAGTGAGGAGAGAGGGAACATGTACTGTACTGGAACATGTACTGTACTGTACTGGAACATGTACTGTACTGTACTGGATGACTGATGTAGAACGAAGTTGTAGAGTATGTGGAAGAATGGATGAAAAATGGGAGCATTGGGTGAACGAATGTGATGAGTTGAGACTAACAGAATATGAAAGAATAAAAATGAACAATTGGATGTGTACATGGGTCAGGAAGGTTATGGCTTGAACTTAATGGTAAAGATAAAGGAGGAAAGAAGAAAGGAGGGGGTAACAGGATGAAAAGGTCCGTTCTGGTTTCTAGTCATAAAATATGTTATTGGTAGTTTTAAAATAGTGTTTATATTTATGTCATTAATTTAGTTTTGTTTTTTCACTTTTCTCATGTAATATATGTAAATTACGCCAATAAAGGTTCGTTATATAAAAGAATTGATCCATATATAAACATTAACAATATGTTTATGTATGGATCACCGAGGTTTCAAAAAATGCTTATTTCGAATATTGAAGGTAATTGTTTCTTTTCCATAGTTTTTCATAAAACTGTACACCGCTTTGAACGTAGATTCTGCTGGGATATACCAACTGCGTTACGCGCATCGTTTAGAAATATTGACGCTGTGATAACAACAGAGAATCCGGTATGTACATACATTAACTGTGTCTAGTATGAAAGCGTTGCCGTCCGTCCGTAGATAAAAGTAGGGAATTTAGACTAGGCTGTGATGCTAACAGGATCCGATAATAATTGATATGTATTGGCTGTACATTTGCTGTATTACTGCTGCTACGTTGTAATGTGTGAATACCGTATCAGGATGAAAACAATGTGTGGTTGGCTAGTGTTGACCAACACAAGGAGTAAAATCAGAGAGACGGCTCCGACTTATAAATCGAGATATTTGAATAAAAATATTGAGTTCATTTTTACGGACCCAAAATCGAAGCGTATAGCAGTTGACGGCCAGCCAAGCCAAAACAGCGAGCAGAGCGACAGTCAGCGACAATCGCTGGCTAGACAGCGCATTTGGTAAGCGATTTCATATATCATAAGCTATTCTATTTATTGCATGTATTTTCAATAGCTTTGTTTCTCCTTTTACCTTACCTATTTCCTGCATAACTAGAGTATATGAGTCTAACCTGCACTCACCGAGGTTGGGCTTATGCGCTCAGTAACGATAGCTCACCGAAGTGTCATTGTGGCTTACAGTGTTACTTTCTGCATTCACCCAGTTCACTCGAGTGTATATCTCCGCTTACCCAGATTAGTCTTAGTCATTCAGTAACGATAGTACCTACGCTCATCGAGGTGTTATTATGGCTTGTAGTGTCTCTTTCCTGCATTCACCCCGTTCATTAGAGTGTATAATTCTAATCTATGCGCACCCAGATTACTTTTAGTCACTTGGTAACTGTAGCACTGACGCTAATCTCGGTGTTACGGTGACTTATAGTGTACCAGTTCATCCCGTCCACTAGTGTATAATTCTAGTCCACTCAAACCGAGACTACTGTTAGTCAGTCAGTAACGCACTGATGCCACGGTGTTATTGTGGCTTACAGAAGTGATGTACACCCCGAACACTAGAGTGTATATTTCTAACCTACGCTAACAGGGGTTAGTCTTAGGCATTCCGTTACCGCAAAACTGTCGCTAACTTCGGTGTTAAGGTAGTCTACAGTGGTTCCTAGTACTCCTATCATTTTAATTGAACAAATTATTTTGCTAAAGTAGCCCCCCCCCCTTGTATTATATATGCTTTTACATGCTTCCGGCGTTATTACTGTTTTGTTATTTTATTACCGCACATTTGCACTGCTTTACATGCACCGCTTGTATTTACTTTTTTGTATTCATTTGTATTGATTGATGTATTTTAGCTACTGTTTATTCGCTAACCGCCAATGATGCGTATTTGATGAATTTGACATTTGATTATTAACATTTAATTTTGCATTTATATTTCTTTGTTTGTTTGTATTGTCTATGAAGATCAATAGACTCGTTTTCTAAAATCGTTAATGTTGTTTCATTAATTAGCAGATCGAATCTTTTTCAGTTGCTCACAAGAACACTATTACCTGGACCGCTTACGTACTTAGCTGCCCGTGGCCTTAAGTTGGAACTGGAAAACAGTTCCAACTTGTGGTCTCACGTTAAACTGGCCTGGCGCCAAAGAATCACATTTCCGGAGGATATATTTTGTAGTAACATACTAGTTTGCGCAATCGTGATAGTGGCAATCGCTAGGATTCTCCATTAACAGCGTCGCAACTGAATCTATCACATGATTTCTAGACTCTCAAAGCGCCACCATGTAACGTCCGTGGCGTCCTCACCAGTTTCTCAATAAATTATCTGCTCACCCCGTGTATTTTTTCCTCTTTACTCTCTCATAAATATCCTACTAGCCTGTATAAGAAAATAAATGATACGTTGTACTTGATTTGAACGTAAGATTTCGAAGAACAATTAAACCCCGTTCTTACAAAACAGTTTTGTTTATCAGATCATTTTCATCCAAAACAACTAAAAATGATATACGACACATGTAAATTTTAAAAATTTAACAATTTATTTAATGTGAATCAAATTTAAATACCTCGTTTTAATACATCTTCCATCAATAACAACGTTAATTCATAGCGTTGTGAAGGCGTAACGTAAGGCACGCCTGCTTCATTACGCATGATACTTTTATGTCTAATAGGTAAATCTAGAGCTGTTTTCGATCGTAAGAAATTCCCAGTATGTTCCATCTGCACTAATGCTGAGATTGGTCGAATTTGTTTTGGCGGTGCACTCTTGATTCGAGTTGTAGTAGTCGTTGAAACGTCAGCGGAAATCGACGATATACGTTTAGGATCCGCTCTTGATTTCGGAACTGTTGTATGGATTGGAGGACTACAACTCAAAACTGATGCAGCCTTGTCATCCTCCAAAGAATTCTCGCGCATAAATTGAGCAACTAATGGATTTGCTGTTTCCGGATACATCATAACATTTGAACTACTCGTTTCATTTGGAATATTCGTAGTAATATTTGAAGTGTCGCAAACTAATCCATCAAAATTAATAGTACGATGCGATGTTGTGTGTTCGACAGATTCTATGGATTTCGAAGTGTTTGCGCCAGAAAATGAGCGATCATTTGAATTTTTACTGATAGTGCTTTCTAAATTTTGTGATTTCTTTAAATTATGTTTGCGCGGAGGTTTAATGGGCGAATCGCGACCAGGTAGTTGAGCAGGAGCTTGTTGGGCCCCTAAAAAGCAAATAAATCATTGTTAAGATATACAATCAAGTCGTTTCTTGAATAGAGTCGTTGTTTTTAATGTTATTTATATAAATATGTTGATAGATAACAAAAATAACTTTATGTCATGGAAAAGATTCTGCTACATTAGTATTAAAATAAAGTTATAAAATTTATATCACAAGTTTAATTATATAAGCCAATTCCGCATAATCTGAATAGTATTATTATTAGTTGTTATTATTCTTTATCTCATTGTCATACTGTAATTTTGTTATTTGTAAAATTATTATGTCTTTTGGGAGGCTCCCGAAAATAAATAACTAAATACAAATTCTATTGCACACAGGCTAGGCCAGCTTTGATGAATCCAAGTGTTGCACGAGTTGTATTTAAAAGAAATTGGAATCTATATTTTTGTTGAAAATAAAGTGTGTTAATTTTTTCGAAAACTGCATATTGATTTAGGATGTTTAGGAATTTGAAATTGATTTAAAAAAGATAGGTCAGGATAGATGCATTTCTGGTATTGGTAAGGGTAGATGCATTTCTGAAAGTCGTCTTCAGTACCCTCTATTTACATGTAGCTTAATTGCATTAGTGTGTGAGACTAGTCTATAGGGATATAGGGATCATTCACATCTATAGGGATAGATGTAAAACTTCGGTCCAGTGTGTGCGGGTTGGTGCACAGTATAAAGATCCCCGCACGAGTTAATCAATAAAGGTTGGTGTGCGGCAAAATTATCCAGCATTGTTCCTGCCGGCTGTGGTACGATAGAACTACAGGTTGGAAATAGGCTCACAGAAAAAATATATAAAGACAAGACAAGATAGAATGCTTTCTAAACAACAAACGGTGATATGATTCAATTAGGTGGTTACTCATCCAGCCTTATTGATGAATATGAACTAAAACCGGACGATATTTAATTACATAGAGATTTATAATCTTATATGTTAATACAAAATAATGACTACAAGCGAAATTTATGAGGCGCGAAAAATTTAACAGCATTAAAAAATTAAAAAAGGGTTATCTACGTTAATATTGTAATTGGAATCGACTTTAAATGATTAAATTTCAGTTGCCACGTTGTTGGAAATTAGATTTATGTCAAACAATTGCTTATTATTTATCATGTTCACGGATCTATTAAATCGTATATATATTTTTTTATTTTCCTTTGCAAGAAACATAAAAAAATAAAAACGAAAAAAAGACTGAGATTTCTACACTTACAGGATACTAAAATTTTAAGTAAACGATCTGATTTTTACTTAGACAGAAAAGATTAGATAAGTCTACAAGATAAAATAATTATAAATTTTTTACCTTCTTTGGCACTTGTATGAGATTCTTGTAAATCCTCCGCTACCAAATGTTGTTTCTGATTACGTGAACTAGATTGTTCTACCTCACCATTAAATGGCGGACTCACTGTTGTCATAGAGGGAACAGGTTGCGATGTTTGTGTTGTGGTACCAGGAGTGCTCACTGTAAATCGACATACATTGGGGTCAAAATTATCAGTAAGTCCGTCACTAGCAACAAGTACGATATCACCACGTTGAACAGCCGTTAGGGAAAGTGTAAGATTGCTGAGTTCAGGATTAATACCATCCACAGGTCCAAGAGCACCCAAACAATCGCGTATATCTCTATTACAATTTATGTCATGGGAACCTAAAAACATACGTATATATTAAGGACATGTTATTTCGATGTTTTAAGCTCTTCATTTACTTTAAACTTATGCAGACTTTTCATCGGTCTACCTCTTTTTATGATAAAATGTTGTACTAATACATATTTTTAATAATTAGGTAAATTCTGCATATTGACGTTATGGAACATCAAATTGGCTTAAAAAAGACCAAGGAACGGTAAATGCAATTCTGACATTAGTGATAGCATTCGTCAGTAACCTCTATTATTCACTAAACATCATTGCAATCAGTTAATGAGAACTCATTAATCAGCAAAGTGCACACCTTGGCTTGTACAAACCAATCTGAAAATTGTCTAAATAATGTGCATATGCATTATTATTACAGAGATCTTATTAACTTTTTGAGTGATTACGAAATAACACCTGATTAGAGAACCCATTAAGGTGCCCAGGCATCTCAACAAACGAGTATGATAACTTTAACAATCAAAGTCAACCTTTTGTAATTAACACCTCTAATAGCAGGTAAGGGGGGCAGACGTTTGGGCTCAGCACTCCCCCGATCTAATACACACATATATAGGATCTGCTGCGACGCAGATAGCGTGACCTTGAGCCCAGTAGTATAGCTATAAGAGATCCACGCCCAAACTTCCATAAGAAATACATGGGACGAAAAAGGGACTGCCATTTTGCTACCTGACCTTGAAAAGCATAGGGTTTCCAAGCCAATCGTCCATAAGAAAATACATGGGGACTGTCACATTAGGTTAAATGAAGGTCTCAATTATTCCAAATTAGGTTAAATGGAGCTGAGCTTTTCGCGAACGAAAAAATGGAAATTCAAACTACGTTGGCAGCTGACCAAACTATATATAAATATAATAGCTAATTAGATCAAGCGAATATTAAAAATACTAGATGATAAACCGTCGTAAAACGACTATCCGTTAATTTATTATTGAGCACCTAACAAAGATAGTAATATATATATATATATATATATGTATATATATGTGTGTGTATATATATATATATATTTTGTGCATATATATATATATATCTAAACCTTTTAATATATTTAAACAGCTGAATGTTTTATTGTAAAAGTAGTAAACTCATCATTAAATTCTCATTATAAGTATAATGCATCGACTAAACCCGATCTCTTCTGCTTTTTTACCTATTAGTAATATATAAAATCAAAAGCGTTCCAGACAGACTGACAAAGCTAGACGTTTATATATAAGTGTTGTATTTCACCTACGATTGTTTTGAGGACGAAAAATTAAATAAAAATTGCAAAATAGATTAAATGAACTTCACAAATCTTGCCAGCTCATATGTTCCATAAGAAATACATGGGAATTAAAACTAGTTGATCACTGCATCTAAATATATGTATATCCAGTGCTAAATAGCCCAAATAAATCTCCAAAAATCGGATTTCACCTACCATTGTTGTGAACGAAAAATTCTGTAAGGGCGCGAAAATATTTCCGAGGTTATAGTGCTTTGTTCACGATGTAGAAAAGTAGTAAATCGAATGTATGTGTGTGGATTGTTGATAGCAGCGTCCATATGATTATTTCGCTTATATATTACGTGATCAGTACGAAGCCAGCAGTCAAATGGATATTTTAATGCGTTTGGATAGTGTGTTTTTATAATTACTAAACGTATATTATATGTAGAAAATATGTTTTCGTATGAGCGAGGGTAAAATGCATTTGCATCAATTTCAGTAAAGTTATATATTATGAACCTAACGTATAAGTATATAAATATTTAGTATTTCAATTACATCGAGGGTTCAATATATGAATGCATCTTCAGTGCAATG
>WYDF02305942.1:0-15278 GCA_009867245.2 Adranes taylori | reverse complement strand
ATGATGTTCACACCAAATAAATATCATTATTCTAATTTGTGAGAACTTATGTAATATTAATTGCTAAAATTGAGAAATGTTACTAACTTACGACGAGATCTCGTTTCGAAGTATTTGCGTACTCATGAGGCAAGTGCATGTAACAGTTCCAATCTAATGGTACATTGTGAAAAAATCGCAATGGACTAATTTAATACTATGATAGAGAGTTTTGTGCCCTTAATACTTATAAATAATTCAGGATGGCTAGATTTTGTGAAATGTTATTAGTACGTAACCAGTTCGTTGGCTAGACGAAATAACTTATTTAATTAAATCTGAAACAAATACTTTTACAAACACATCTTGAGCCACCTACCCATGCATCAAGCGTAGTGGGGTGATACCGTTGTTAATGTATATGTGAGTAAATTGGAGACCAATCAATAGTTAGTGAAATCGTACTGCGCGATACCGTACTAGTATGACTAAAGAAAGCATATTTGATTCGATTTTTATGTCATGGCGATAGCCACTAGAAAAAGTAGGGTCCAGGTGAATATATTAGATGAATGCAAATTTACCATAAGAAGAGGTAAAGTAGTGAGAGTTATCGATCGTAATCTTGGTAGGAAAGTAGCTTACAAAAGAAATGAATAAAAGTTACACAGCTTCCATAGAGAACGTAGTTGGTTACAGAACCCTTTCCGGTTTTTAAAATAATCATGAATTAAATTAAATTAAATTATAATTGATTCCAAATTAAATCATGAATAAATTGAGTTGTTAAATAAGAATTGCTAAGTAGTGCAACAGATTTATTTATTGAGATAAATTAAAATCAATTAATAAGGTCACTGTGCGTAGTTCTAAAATAAGTTGTGATGGCAGGAACGTCAGAAAACTGTAAGTAGAATAATTTTATAAATAAGTTGGGAACCAACTTGATGAATCATGAACGCCATTTTTATCAATCTATTCGCACGCAGTAATTGAATACAAATATTATTTTCATTTATTATTCTTGTTGAGAGCGCTAGTTACTTTGTCGCACGAATATTTATTTTATTTGCATGCAGCATTTTCCAAATCAATATTAATAGATCACTTAACTTTATGTATTTCTTTTATTTAATTAGCCTCGATCCATTGAAGAAAATTCGTGGCTGTTAAAGGTTGTGCTATCATTACTGCCTAAATAAATTTATGATAAAATTTGAAAGTGCATGTCAATAATTCCTGAAAACAATTAAATTTATTGATTATATAATATTATACCTAATAATCTCGCCCTTATGAGACCTTCCCGTTTCTTTGCACGTACAATTTTAACTTTAGGCTCCTTTTGGAAATGATTTTCCAGCTGTTGTTGCAGATGAGGCATATCGGAATAATCGTCGACGAGAATCACCTCGGCAATAAGATGCGCCGGTGATCTATCTAAAACGGAGTATACGGTACGTAATAGAACAGACCATGCTTCATTATGGAAACATATGATTACTGAAGTATCTGGTAGATCCTTAAAATATCGTCCAGGTTTCTTACACCTGAAATTAATAAAAACAAGAATTACTATTGAACTGATAAGTATATAAGTCAAGTTTTATAGTTTTCGAAAAAGTTTTAAACAGGTTTGCTCCAAAAGAGCAGGTCACTAAAAATATTGGTCCACTGGCTTTATGCATATATTGTATTGGGACATGTGTGTGGTGTATTAGTGTATGTGAAGATGGCATATTTGATTTGAGTTTCATTAATCATGGCCGAAAATAATTAGTACGAGAGTGGAATAGGTACCTAGGAAGATACATCAGATGCGTGCAATGGACCATAAAGGGAAAAGTAGTATGAATAAGCGATGTAGTTTTAGTGAGATAGTGAGCTACCCGAAAAAGGTTTAAAAGATACACAGAGCTCACACAAACTGATTTTTGTGTTAAACAGACAGAACCCTCTAGAGTTTTGAATAGAAATGCATGAATTAATTCAGGTAAAATTAGAATTAATTCTAAATAAAATCATGATAACACTAAAGTGTTAAATATAGTATCGGAAATAAGATTAGGCATGAGGCAGTATACAGTAATCAGTAATAAATTAAATACTTATTTAGTGTATGAAGTTTTCAATTAAATTAAATAAAAGCGCAAGCAACAAGTTTATTTATTGAATTAAACTAAAATAAATTAAAATGAAGTACTAAGGTATCTGTGGATAATTATAAAATAAGTTTGTGAGAAAGGATCAACAAAAATTGTAAGTAAATAGTTTTATATTTATTTGCTAATTCACGAACGCCATTTTGATTAATTTCTTAGCACAGCATTTTATTTCATTAATTTTGGCGTGCAAGGCGTTATTTATTTAAATGCACGAATCTTTATTTTATGTACACGTATACATTTTTAAGAACAGTAACAATAAGTTTAAATAACTCTCTTTTATTTTTAACCGCCTGAACTATAGAAGACGATTTGCGATTGTTAAGGGTTGCCGCGCTGCCATTAATTATCTAGACAAATTTATGATTAAATCTGAAGGGGGGCGCGCAACGTTAGCAATCGCAAAGTCTTGCATTTTATTTTAAATTGGGATGACAGGCAAGGCGATTATAAGTAGACCTATTCTGAGTAGATATAAATTGTAATTTTATTAGTAATCAATAAATTCAAGTAAGTATTAAAGAAAATCTCAGCATTTTTCTAACTATTGAACGATCCATGCCTAAAAGGTAAGCGAGCTTCGCTACGTTACCCTCTATAAAAGATCTCCCCTAATACCAATGTTATGTTGAGGAATAACAGGTTCAAAAACAACGTGACATATATGGTGGAGGCAATGGGTTTTGAACTCGCTATTTCTCGCAGAGAGATTTAAGTGAATCGCATTTTTTGATTATAGTACGATCCAGTACCTAAAAGGTAAGAGGGGATCGCTATGTTACTCTATACAAAACATTCCCCTCTGTAAAATTTTAAAATTGTCCGAAGTTTGTTTAGTGAGAACATGTTCTTGCCATTTACAACTAACATTAGTATATCAACTTATACACGCCAAATTCTTTGAAAATAAATGTGCACTTGGAAAATAATTTTGATGGAAAGACAAATAAATTTAAAAAAAAAGCTAAATAAAACCGTAGAACAACTCACGTTGATGTTAATGTTTCTGTTCAAAATTGTGCGTGCACATTGTTTAACGAAATCGTACGCGAATTGAATAAACATGAAAATCACACTCTTAGCTTAGCTTTCAGACGTGAGCCCTTAGTTTTCAAAGAACACGTCATAGAGCCGGCCTTCTCTTAGAGAACTTGGGTTGAAAGTGGAATTCAAAGTGGAAACAAGTACAAAGCAGGTGAATTTCTAATGTGTCCAACAGAGTTTCCAAATCAGTTATTCTATAATATTATTTTATCCCTTCCTTGCATGTCATGGAAGTTAACATGATAATAATACCTTACAAAACAGATGTTATATATTTATCGAATAAATGAAAAGTTAAATTAAATATAATGTAGATGCAAGCATGTAACCTTGGCCTATAAATTATATTCTAATAAATTTGAACTGCAGAGAAAACGTATTAATTCTTAGAATCCGGATGTAGTTGTTTGACAGGAAGCAGCTACATTTCATTCTAGGGAGAGACAAGTTTACAAACGTACTAGTCAGTGGATCCCGTTTAGGCCGGCGTTCTTCGCTAGTTTATAGAGGGCATTTCGGAAGCTTATAGGTTCATTCCGAAGTAGATACTCAACATGGCTAGTAGTATGCAATTTAAAAAGTTCTAATTAAAATTATATCCATAGTCACTGCAACAACTTAAGTTACGGCACATGCATGTAATATCTTCTATATTCACTTAACTATTAAAATGTAAGAGCTGATCGACGGAATTATTAATTTTAAATAAATTTAATTACTAATTAACAAATGCCAATTTGGTCAAATTTGTCTAATCTTTATTTTTGATATTATGTATTCCTAGACATATCGAGTGCCTATGATAAAATTGTCACGTATTTTTTAGGGCGGAGGGTAGTTCTCTCCCCAGCAATCCCCTGCTCACAGTTATAGGTACCTGAACTCCTTTGTTATTCTTTAAGATAGCACTTTAGTTTAGCTACTTCTAGCAAAGTTGTTAATTGAATAATTAATGCGGGAAGATCTAGATCCCCCAGTTAGCCCACTTAATTTAGAATAAAACACTAGGCCGGACCATCGCTAAGTTCCACGTGCCATTTAGATTTAGTTGTGCCTTTCGTGGCTGATTAATTACTGGTAACGTCAGTCCTTAACTATAGTCATAAGCCTTAATAATTGAGGCAGCAAAATAAATTAATCAACGCTTTGCAATTAATAAAATAAATCACCACTTGAATAAAAGTGACTTTTTGGTTTGTTCAGTAACATCAAAGAAATGTTAAACTAGGTACTTATAGATTTTGCCGCTGTACACAAACTATTTATCCACTGCTGTGGGTGAATCGTTTTTATACATCTCAGGTTCCCTTCAAAAAATCCGATATGCATATTTTTCACCATGATTAATAATCTAATTAGCGCATTCTACAATATTTTCCGTAAAACCTGTGTGACATCGGTCAATGGACTTTGTTGCCATGCAATTGATTTGCTTAAGATGTAATTAATTAGCACAGGGTATATGCTCAATTCTTTTACATCAACCTAACTAGGAACCTGGACAAATCTCCACGTTACAATATCAATCCGTTTATTGTGTGCATTCTTCAGAAATTGGGTCTATCAGTTCATAAAACTGATTAAAAATCTAATCACTTTTCAAATTTATTTCCTATATGAAGCAGTGTCGAATTGACGTTGCTCAGAAGCAGCTTAATGAAATCAACGATAATCTAGAATTGCTCAAACAAATCATAATTGCGGAAGAAACATGACGTCGAAACTACTTCTACTTTTCCAACAACAAAACTACATTTACTCTTTCTTGGATGCATCTAAAAACTCTAAAGAAAAGAAATCATGCAATAAACCCATTATAGTAAACATAAGCAAACGAATACAGGACTTCTCGTTTATTCTCTAAGAATACGTTCATATTAAAACAGGAAGCACCTCGCTGGATTTTCAAAAGAACAAGTTTGCTTCTAAACTTATTTCGGCTACAGACCTTCAGCTCAATTTAATCCCTTTCACGTACAACGTATGGCGAAACGCAATTCATGATCTGCTTTCACAGGATTGTATTCATATCAATTTACCAAATAATTATTTTAAAATTTGCTTAACCCAGTAATATCATATCTAGTTATATCTTACATTGAAGCACATGCCGTGGATACATATCAAACAAATATCTGTTTATTTTCCTTAACAAATTTTCCTGTACGTGTCTACTTTACACTAAATGATTGCTGCCTCATTATGAAAGCTCGTTTGATGAACAGATTTCGTGGTAAAGGATTCATTTTGAATATATTTCGAATAAAATAGATGTGCAATCTTTTCACGCAAAATTGATGTAGTAGTACCCGTATCTATCATTAACTTAAAAATTAACAGCGGGGTTAATTATATAATGCAATTTAGGGTTATTTTCCAAATTAATATTTATTATGGATTGTCGACTAGGTTCAAAGACGAGTAAAAATTTTGATTTTGTTCCTCAAATTGAATTTCTGAATTATTACTATCTTGATTCGTTGAGTAATTTTCATATAATTTATTAATTTATCCAACTTCGACGACAATCCATAATAAATATTAATTTGGAAAATAACCCTAAATTGCCTTACATAATTATTGCCGGTGTTAATTTTAAGGTAATGGTAGATACGGGTAGTACTAAATACATTTTACGTGAAAATATAACATATACATTTTATTCTAAATATATTCAAAATGAATCGTATACCATGAAATCTGTTCGTTGAACGAGCTTTCATAATGATGTGGCAATTATCCCGTTACCATTGATTTACAACACAGATAAGACTAAATATAGGTTTTATATATTTAATTTTAACAATGATTATAGTAGTATCAGTCAGTGTATGGTCGTATGATAATAGGAATGGCTAACAGTGTGATCAACAACCTAGAACACTCTCTTATAAAATTTGTGCACGAGCAGCCTTGTTATATAAGGCTGCAAGAAAGGCGTCCGAATCCCTTGGAGTATCGTTCAGAACAGATATACAGGCTAATAGTGGTGAAGCAATGAACGTGATAGAGTTAGATAACGAGGCTGCCAAAAAGGTAGTTCGAAAATCATAATTGGCAATATTTAAACAGCTCCATCGGGATAAACCTATGCATGGCCAATTTTATAATATCATCGCCGAATTGGAGCTGTCTTTAAGATCTGCTGGCCTGCGATCTGAGACTGAGGGATTTATTCTTGCTTGCCAAGATGGTGTTAGAAACACGCTTGTGTATCGTACGAATATAATGGGCGGAGAGGTGTAGGACGCGAACCGCCGAGCATGCAAGTCTCAACCAGTGTGTCTAATCCATTTAACCCATTTCTAATCCATTTCCACATACCCGGTGTACGCTAGAACTAAGTATATCCATTAAACCGTCTTAAAAGTGCTATATTTCCATCTACATTATTCTTACGGAATCGAACTACGGTTTCAACCCAACAAATACCAGCAAACAAACCTGATATTATCTTATTAGATTCCACTAAGCAGAAGATGTTCCGTATAGAATTTTCTAGTCCCGCTGATAAAAATATTGATAAAAATGAGAAACGAGAAAAAGTGGCTAAATTTCAGGATTTGCTATGCAAGTTAAGGATCCAATATCCACGTTATTACATCACATAGGTAGTCCTCATCATTGGAGTCATGGGAGGCCCAAGGTCCTCCCTAATAAATTGTATGAAGACCATACCGACTTGTGAGGTCAAAACTGAAGAATTAGCAAGTCAGATGAAAAAAGCCGTAATCATGGACACATTGAGTTTACTCCGGTCACCCGACCTCACAAAGACGTAACAACATACTCTATTGTTTAGAGATTCGTTGCGTGACATCTGCCCTCGTGTATGATCTCTCCTTTTTAAAGGTGCTTTTTAAAGGTGCGTCTTTTTAAATGTTGCTGACGTTGAGATACTTTGGAGATGCATGCTACAAATAGAAAAAATCATTTTATTTTTATACTGGAAAAAATAGTATAATCCAAAAGATACTTTGAATGATTTAAACAAGCTTGACGAATAAGATCCAAATTTTGAAGCTAGAAGATGGAGAAAATTCTGAAAAAGCTGATGCTAATAGTGCTATTAAAGGAGAATTTAGTATTACAGATTTAGATAAAGGAATATTGCGACAACCAATGCAAATATACGCAGTTTCCGAAGAAGGTGAACAAAAGGAACTAGAACCAAATTTTCAAACAAGTAAAGATGAGAACTCTGAATCTGCAGATAATGTACGTTAGATAAAGATAAAGAAGAGGGAATAACAAAGAAGACCTTAAATAAGATAAAGGAGAGGGCTGAAAATTTGATCAAAGAAACAAAAAAGTTACTATAACTCATTCACCAGAGCCAGAAATATGATAAACAGTCCCTTGGTGATAATAATAAGACACTTTGTATTATATTATTTGATTATTTATTATAAAAATATGAAAAGCCCTTTCTGGATTAAGCACAAGAATAGGCAGTCATCTGTCTTCCATATCGCGAATAGTGTACGTGATTGCGTCATCTGTTAAACGCCGCTAGTAATAAAGTTCGCGATATCCTAGAAACGAAAAGGTGACTTCAAATAGTGGATCTCGATGTTATTTTAGTATATTGGATTTATTCAAGATTTGGTTCTTCAGCAGTTAAAATATTACGTATATTAAAATGAAGAGCCAATTTTGAAGCATATCGAGATCCTGTAATGGTGTTTCCTTCCAAGAAAGAGGAATCCTAAACTTTACTAAAATTTAAATGTGCAATGAAGGTTTTTCTCTCAAATGTTCGTCTGAAACTCAAAGTTGTTCTGAGTATTTTCCTTAGAATTGTGCTATAACGGTGTTTCCTTCAAAGAAGGATGAACCCTAAACTTTATCCAGGTACACAGTAGAGAAAAACTCATCTTAGGAAAATCACTTTCGTGTTCAACTATTTCATGTGGACGTTCATGTCCGCAAATACGCATATAGTGACGATTAACTGTATCGCTCAAGTGAAAAATCGCTTCATTACTAAAATTTAATTCTGGAATGAAGGTTTTTCTCTCAAATTCAGGACAAGTGTTCCTCTGAAACTCAAGGTTATCCTGAGCGTTTTCCTTAGATTTATCCTGTAACAGAAGGAGAAATCTTCAAAGAAGGAGAAACCTTAATATTTTTCTGTGACCCAGCAGAAAAGACATTCACTTAGGAAAATTGAGTTCATGCTCAACTATTTCTTGTGGATGTTCTTTTCTGCGAATATGCATATTGTGACGATTAACTTTACCGCTCAAGTGAAAAGTCGATTCATCACTAAAAATTAAACGTTAAATGAAGGTTTCGCTCTCAAAAGCAGGACAAGTGTTCCTCTGAAACTCAAGGTTATCTTGAGCGTTTTCCTTAGATTTGTCCTGTAACAGAAGGAGAAATCTTCAAAGAAGGAGAAACCTTAAACTTTTTTTGTGGCACAGCGGAGAAGACACTAACCCTACGCAAAACTCTTTCGTGCTCAACTATTTAATGTAGATATTCTTTTCCGCAAATACGCATATTGTGACGATTAACTTCACCGTTCAAGTGAAAAATCGCTTCATCACTAAAAATTAGACGTGAAATGTAGGTTTTTCTCTCAAACGCAGGACAAGTGTTCCTCTGAAACTCAAGCTTATCATTAGTGTTTTCCTTCGATTTGTCCTCTAACTTTCTTTCAAAGGAAGAGGAACCGTAAACTTTTCCTGAGAAGACATTCACCAACAGAGAAGACATTCCCTTTAGGAAAATCTCTTTCATGCTCAATTTATTTCATGTAGATGCTCTTTTCCGCAATACGCATATTGTGACGATTAAGTGAAAAGTTGTGAAATGTTTTGCTCTCAAAAGCAGGACAAGTGATCCTCTGAAACTCAAGGTTATCCTGAGCGCCCTCCTGAAATTTGTCCTATAACGTTGTTTCCTTCAAAGAAGGACGAACCCCAAAATTTGTCCAGGGACACAGCAGAGAAGACTTTTACCTCAGGAAAATCTCTTTCATAAACAGCAATTTCATGTGGATGCTCTTTTCAGCAAATGTGCATATTTTGACGTGAAATGAAGGTTTCCTATCAAACGTAGGACAAGTGTTCCTCTGAAATTCGGGGCTGTCCTGAACGTTTTCCTTTATATACGCACCCATTCGCCTTAATACTTTCATAACTGCCATCCAACGCTCTTGGAAGGAAAGCAAATTAATATCGAATCGTAATCGAAATGTACTCTGCACCATGACAATCGAATTTGTTTTTGCGGCCTCGAGAACGCAGAATGGCTTTTGTTGAAGACTCACTCGTCATTAGGAGGGTAAACAAACAACTGAACGTTGCCGGAGGTACGACGCAACTACATTGCCCTTCTAACAGTCAGACAAAACTTAAATAACTTCTTCTTCTCCTTCAAAGCAATGTTTCGACTACCTATTGCCTACAGACAGATTATTAAGCAAAGAACGGATAGGTAACTGCGTCCAAAAAGAGAGGAAGATGTTCAGGAACACAGAATAGAAAAGATTTACGATTCTCTACTGACAAAGCGCCGTTTTTATTAATCATAGTATAGTTTTAATTCATCATCATTAAAACCAACAACAATCAAACAACATTTTCATCCGGGTCGAAGGACCATATGTTAGGAACTGCAGATATTTTGGTAGTCCTGGGTGTTAAGCAAAGAAGGCTTAGATACCTGCGTCCAAAACGTGTACAGTTCCTAACAGAGATCCTTAAATTGATATACACTGTGAAATTTACCACGAGATTGGATATCTACTTTTTTATAATCTATATTACGTTATACATCTGTCTAACCAACTAAAATTGCTACTTCATTTCGTTTAATTTCTTGATAGCGGTAATGTGGTTTGTTACGCGGCTGGTGGCAGTTGTAAATTATTTTATCATACAACCCTCTAATATTTTATATAACTTACACATAAAATCTCTGCTATGAATGGTTCTTTGTTTATTTAATAATTCCGCAGCTTTAAAAATAATAAGGAACAGTATAATTGGAGATTCCTTTTTCTCAGAAAAACTTTCTTTAAATAAAAGTTATTTTTTTAAGGTAATACAGTCAACTATATTTGGCAACTAGCTGAAACGACGAGGGTAGTGCCAAAACTATCCCACCTAACAAAGAAAACACAAAAAATTTGGGATAGTCCCCTTTTACCAACGATGTAGCTTCGATACCCTGAGAGAATCGTAGAGCTCCTCAAAATAGCCATCAACCGCCAGACTGCACCCCTTCATTACTGACAAATATTTTATCAGCGAACCATGTTTTCAAGTTAGGAAGCAAAATAGCCCGAGGGGGGGAGAGCTAAATCTGGCGAATAGAGTGAGTGAGGAAGCAATTCTATCCCTAAATCATTGATTTTGGCGAAATGCGGCCGGATTTTCTTCATTTCATCACTCAAACGCTGCTATACGTTTGCACAATACACGTCGTTGAATGTTTTCCTTCCTGAAGATAAAGAATGAAAATTATCCCACACGCATCCCAAACAACTAACACAATGACTTTGCCTGCAAATTGTACTGTCTTCGTCTTTTGTTTTGGAGCCGATACTCCCCTTTCAGTCCATTGATTTGACTGTTCCTTCGTCTCAGGTCGAAGCGATGGACTCATGTTCCGTCCATTGTTATTTGGCATTATTGCTGTGAAACTTCGCTAAACACTCGATTGAAACACTCCCACGATGCTGTTTTTATTCCATCGCGAGTAATCGGGGGCACCCACCCATGTTGCGCATAGTTTTCTCATGTCCAAATTTTGAGTCCATATGCGATGTACAGCACTTTTTGAAATGCCTAGCTCACACCCATTCAGTTGACAGTCATCCAACAGCATTTTGTGGATTTTCTTCACCATTTCTCGCGTGGTCACCTCATTTTGGTCTTCATTTTGGTTGATTTTGGCGAAATGCGGCCGGATTTTCTTCATTTCATCACTCAAACGCTGCTATACGTTTGCATAATACACGTCGTTGAATGTTTTCCTTCCTGAAGATAAACAATGAAAATTATCCCACACGCATCCCAAACAACTAACACAATGACTTTGCCTGCAAATTGAACTGTCTTCGTCTTTTTTTTTTTTTGGAGCCGATACTCCCCTTTCAGTCCATTGATTTGACTGTTCCTTCGTCTCAGGTCTAAGCGATGGACTCATGTTCCGTCCATTGTTATTTGGCATTATTGTTGTGTAACTTCCATCGCGAGTAATCGGGGCACCCACCCATGTTGCGCATAGTTTTCTCATGTCCAAATTTTCAGTCCATATACGATGTACAGCACTTTTTGAAATGCCTAGCTCACGCCCTTTCAGTTGACAGTCATCCAACAGCATTTTGTGGATTTTCTTCACCATTTTTGGCGTGGTCACCTCATTTTGGTCCACCACTGCAGTGTTCGTCTTGGCAGCTTGTTTAAACTCTGCCACCCAATATTTTTCTTTTGTAAACAAAGGAGTAGACTCCCCCTGAGTAGAATGTAGCTCCGCTTTGATATTTGGTTGGACTCAGGTGTCTCAAATGAAAGTAACGTATCACATTTTTCAAGTTTACAATTCATTGAGAGCATTCACGATAGATGGCTGCCAAACAAATACTAAACAATGTAGCGTCGTCAAATTTGAAACTTAAGCTTATGATTTTATTTTTAAATCATAAGCTTTAATTAAACCTTACGATTTTTATATAAATTAAAGCCAATCCTTTTGATAAACACATTAGCATGTTCCTTAAATTGTTGAATACCAATGCATGCTTGCTTAAAGCTTAAGTGCTTTTGGTTAATAGCTAAAGATAAAGGCTGATCAGCTTGACTCGCTAATCGTTCACTTATCTTATTACACAACCGTTTTCGCTTGTTTTAATAAAGAGAAAATCCTTTTGTCTAGGCCAGAAGGACAATTGGTATTAAAGGAAATCAAGTAAGTATCTAATGTTGATGTATGTGTTAAACAAACTGTACAATTATATATGAAATCAAAAACTAATAGTATTTAGGTTAGTATTCGTTTAGAATAACAATAGCTTTAATTACTTCACTGGTAATAAAACAAAGTAGTTCTTAATTAACCCACTTCTTCCAAAAAAACGTGCGGTGGCGCAACGTTGGGAGTTTCCTGATAAAAAAGTTATTTAATAGAGTAAATTATGAAATTCATATTTCTTACTACTTGAGCATCGAATAAATGTTTACCCCATCCGGGACTCGAACCCGGACCTCTCGATTACCTCGTCGATTGCTCTTCCAATTGAATTAACGGGCACTTATTCGAAGACACAAATAATTTCGTATCTATTAAGATAGGCAACTTATATATCAGGATTTATTTTGGCCACAAACATTTTTTCAAGACACAAGTAATAAGAAATATTAATTTCATAATTTACTCTATTAAATAATGCCAACGTGAAAAAACATCCAGGAGGCTCCATCTACCCAATGACGACTGAATCGATCGACGGTAGCAAATAGGTGACCAAAGCAATCCCGTTAGCGCAATTGGAAGAGCAATCGAGAGGTCCGGGTTCGAGTCCCGGACGAGGTAAACATTTTTTCAAGACACAAGTAATAAGAAATATTAATTTCATAATTTACTGTATTAAAGAAGGAGGAGGTTTAACCATGTGAAGGTTTAACCACGAAACATCAAATATTCGAAAAAATTATTATTTTTTTATTATTTCGCTCACATGCTTTTATTTGCTTAAAATGAACAACAATGTTGATTGTATGAACAAACTAACCAAAATTGATAGCATCACTCATGAACTTTTGAATAACACCATATGTAAAGGTGAATCTGACATTTCTTGCATATGTAGATCGGTTGGCTTTTGCAAATCTTGCATCTCCTCCTTGCATTTTCTGCATTACGGAATATAATATGATCATTTCTGCCCTCCCTCCCTGCTATTGGCAATTTGTTTCTGCTGGGATGTCCAAGGTTGATGTTTTTTCTCTCTTGTGGTTTATCGCCAGTTCAGGTTCTTCTTCAGTTTTAAATAGAGATCATACAATCTGGGGTCTGAAGCCAATTTGACTCATAGTAGAGTCTGTTGTCACTTGGAACATCTTCCAGGCATTAACAATATTCATAGACTTAGTCAATTTCATTCGAGAATAATGGCCACCACTATTTCTTGCGCTAATTCTGAGTCTATAGTTTGCAATGGCAGTTATCTAAATCCACACCTCCCATGTCTTGGTTGTACTGGTGGATAACAATTAGTAGAGGGACTATGTTCTTTTCCTTCAGGTTGTATTTATTTAGATTCATTATTGCCTCAAGGGTACCAAAGTTGGTAACAACTGTCACAACAAAATTGCCATGCCATCTAACAGCGAATACTTTGTCATTACCATCAAATCTATAATCAAAGTTCCCTTTTGGTTCTTTCATTGCTTGAAGTGGACTTTGTTGGGCTAAGGCTTTTGTTGTTTGATGGACAGGAAAAACTCGGTTCTCTCTCACTTTACCAATTGCAAAGAATTTCATTTCTGACAACACGGTAAGAAGGTAATGACTTGTGAAACGTTATCAAAAAATATGATATAATTTTCAGTATGTCTAAAATATGACACCATCTCTTCATTAATCGATATCTTATAGGAAAATACACCAAACTGTTTGTACCGTTTATTCCAGTGACGGTCAACCTGGTCCCTACCGCCCACTAGTGGACGTTCCAGCTTTCATGGTGGGCAGGTTTTGTCCGATACTGTAGCTCTTTTTTTTAGTTTCATTCACTTTTTAAAAAATTCATGGCTTTTTTTAAAATCATATACATTCGGTTTTCATAAACGTCTCCGTGACAATTAAATTTCAGAAAAGATACTATAACAGCAGAACAGATATAAGTTATCACGCTTTAATCTCTTCCAGTTCATCAAGTGAATCGTTCTTAGTTTCCATTTGATGGGTTTGATGGGAGGGTTTCTCTTTAATGTGCATTTGTTTCTGAAGCAGCCATTTAGCTCTTTGGTGTTGAAATCACATTCCGTACATACGAAAAGTTTCTCTGCTATATGAGTTCGTTTGTGCCTTGTAAGATTTCCTTTTTGTGCAGTTTTGAAACCACATTCCGTACATTCGAAGGGCTTCTACTCTGTATGAATTCGTTTGTCCTTTACAAGATCTGTTTGTGTGCAGTTTTTAAACAACATTCGGTACACTCGAATGGCTTCTCTCCTGTATGAGTTCGAATGTGTGCTACAAAATATCTTTTTTCCGCACTTGTGAAGCCGCATTCCGTATACGCGAAAGGCTTCTCTCCTATATGAGTTCAAAAGCGTTGTACCAGATAATCTTTATGTGTAGTTTTAAAACCGCATTCTGCACATTCAAAAATTTCTCTTGAATGAGTTCGTTAGTGATTTACAATATCTTTTGCGTGCAGTTTTTAAACCACATTTCGTACACTCGAATGGTTTCTCTCCTATTATCTATATGAATTCGAATGTGCGTTAAAAATATCCTTTTATGCTTCTCTCTTTTATAAGTTGGAAATTTTCGTGCAAGATAATCTTTATGTGCAAAACCGCATTCCGCACACTGAAAAACTTTTCCTATATAAATTCGTTTGTGTCTTTACAAGATTTCCTTTCTGTTCAATATACTTCTAGTGTCCCCTCTCTCCCTCCATTCTGTGTCCCCTCATTCCTCGTATATCTTCGTATATTTCCGCATTGTTTTAAGTTTATTTTTTGTTATTATTTTTATCGTTATTTTTTGTTTTTTATTATTTTCAATTTTTATGATTATTAATTTTCTAACTCACTCCTATTTTATTTCTCTTTCATTTTTTATTATACTAATCTCCAAATTTGAATTATTTTCAGCCATATGTCCGGTAATAATGTAGTTTTCCTTGTTGGTTGACTAGAAGTGTATGTGTGTTATTTTTTTTTTATTCTGCAAGAGATGGAAATAGTTGTGTTATTTATTCCATTTACAAATTAATTTAAAACATATAATTTTTTTATAAGTCATGGCGGTGAAACGCCTTTCAACTCGCGCCCACGCGACATTTGTTCTGACGTTTTACTCTACTTGGCTACGAGACTGCGCTTCACATGCGAAGTATGAAGG
>WYDF02305931.1:0-15278 GCA_009867245.2 Adranes taylori | reverse complement strand
GAGAAAATGGAGGTGGATAGGTCACACACTGCGACGTAGCACATCACATATTCCAAGACAAGCCTTGGACTGGAATCTACAGGGGGCCAGAAGACAAGGACGCCCAAGGAGGACCTGGAGGAGAACAGTCGAAACAGAAGTGACCAACATCGAGATGTCCTGGGCGCAGATGAAACCAATTGCTGAAAATCGAGTTCGGTGGAGATCTTTTGTGGAAGCCCTATGCCCCACCTAGGAGCGAATAGGACCTAACTAACTAAAGCGTAATTACACTGTTATAATCTGTTGCGCAAGTTTCCTTTACAAGAGACAAACTTAGACATTAAATAACCACCAATTCACTAATTCGCGAAATATCCATATGAATCTGAACCAGCCCAATGACTATTATACAGTCCACTGCTGCTAAAATAACTACAGTAGAGCCTTCCAAATTCGATTCTTAATAACTTTGCAAAGAGTTTTGTGAATGTAAGCGCCATAGCATTACAATAAGAATGTTCTCCTCCGCACCAAAACAGACAGTTTAAGGTGTTTTATAGAATTGATCGCGTGCAGACGTATTTTGTCCAGGACACCGAATAACGAGTTTTCGTAGTTGGTGGTATTTTCTAGTTTGTTGTCGTTTGTAGTATCTGTCATTTTTAGAAATTTTCTAACTAATAATTTATTCAAATACGCCAAAAGAAAGTATAATTAAGGAATGCGTGTTCAAGTTTTACCAGTGTAGCCAAGTGAACCCTTACAAGTTACGAAAAGTTCGTAAATTAAGCATTTTATCAGTGAAGTGTTGCTAGAAATAGAAATCACGACATTGTATCTGTGTAGTTTAGAAAACAATTTACTAGGATTACACAAATATGACTCTGGTGATAGTCTATCAGATATAAAAAAATCTTGTTTTGTGGCGAAAATTTGTTCAAAATTTTTACTTTTTATTTATTTATTACTGCCAGTTACAAAAACTAAAATAGGCAATCCAATATAAAGGTGCAAAACAAGAACAAAAAGTATTATCAAAATATTTCATAAGCACCTAAAAAGGTCTTCAATCTACTCAGGTCTACGTTAAATAAATCCGTCTTTTTTATGTACAGTATTACAAGAAGACATTGTAAAATGCATAGAAGTCAATGCTACATTAGTATGGCTTTCGTGCGTTTTAAAAATGAGAATGTGTGTCATATTTGTAGATGGCACTTGGCGCATTTATGTTTAGAAGTTCCAGTAGGTCACCTAAACTAAGAAATTGTGTAGAAGCTTAAATCCATAGATGACGGCATTGTGTTGAAGCCTTAATTGTAATAGGGAGTACTCACTCGAAAGCAGCACAGAGTTTGCGATACCTTGAGGTGGATAAACCTGATTGATATTAAAGGCAAGCCATTTAAAAAATGTCTTTGAATTGCTTCAATGTTTTTAATATGAATTTTATATTTAGGATTCCATTGAATAGAACAATATTCCAATCGTGGGCGTATTAAACTGTTGTAGAGTTGTTTTAAACAATCAATGTTTTGAAATTGCGAACACGTTCTTAAGATAAAGCCTACTGTTTTATTACAAGTAGTAGTAAGAGTATTAATATGAGATTTAAAGAATAGATGTGCCTCAAAAGTGACACCTAAATCTTTAATTGTTTTTGTATTGGGTAGACATCATCTATCTTGTAGTGTAAATTAATAGTCTGTTTCTTCTTACTATATCGTAAAACTTACATTTGTTTATGGAAGTCTATTTTCAACGCACCAGTTGTTTACTCTCTCTCTCTCTCTCTCTCTCTAATAATCCGGAAATATACCTGCTTTTAGGGAGATATTAGACAGTTTTTTTTTAGCAAGAAACTAGGAAGATTGTCATGACCTGTTGAATTATTATTTGTAACATGTTTTAAACCTTTCTTCACGTCGTTCTCGTCTAGGTAATTCATTTTTATGAGATTAGAAAGTGGTGGAATATTTGAACTATAATTCGAGCTATCATATATTTGGAACGAATTTTTGAAATGATGCTCAAAGCCATCGACAAGCTGTTTGGGTGTGTCTAATTTCAGTCCATCAGAGTATAGTACATTAGAAATTCCATTAGTACCTCTTTTAGTTTTTACACAATTCCAAAAAGATGTTTGATTAGTGATCATATCGTTTTGTATTGTGTACAAATATATGTTATATTCATTTTTTATTTGTTGTTTAATATGTCATCTTAGTTCTCTGAATTTTCTGAAATAGTACTCGTTTCTTATGGATGTAAAGTTTGTGCATATTAGGTTTATTCTTAAAGTTTTTTATCACATCCCTGGAAAACCATATAGGGTATCTACTATTAAAGTTGGTGTTCTTTGCTACATACAAATCAAACAAACTATACAATTCAGCATAGGATATTTCACACGCAACATTAACGTCATCAATATCTTCAAGTGCAGACCAGTTAGTCTGAAGAATTGTATTGAATAATTCAGGAAAGTTGAATTTCCGAATATTGTAGTTAATGGTATTGGTGTTGAAGAATTTAATATTTTTATCCTCGTTTTTTTTTAGATTAATCAAGATGTTGAGGCATCCTCCTCAACATCAAGATGTGAATGCATCCTCCTTTACTAAAGCATGTACGTCATAAATCACAGAGCATTCTAAATTGCTTAAGACTAGATCCAGTATGGAATGTTTATCATTTAGAACTTGATTAAACTGATTCATATTAAAGAATTTGATAAAATTTTGTAGCATTGATTCTCTGGCTCCTGGTCGAGAATATCCGTAAATCCGAATATGTAAATCCACTCAATTACAACCACTAATTTGCAGATTGAAGTCGCCGAATATCATTAACTTCCTGTCATATAAATTATATAAAGATTCTAAATATTCATAAACACAAGAATTCTGCATTGGCCGAACGTACAACACAAACAGAAACAATGATACACTAATACATGATGTAATTTTGCAGTCAATTATATCGATTTTTGGACATTCTTTATGAATTGTAGATAGATCCAGTTGTATTGAAGACTATGTATTTCTTACACCAAGAAGAATAGTTCTACCTCTTGTTACCCCTGAGCTGTTAGTTGTCTGTCGCGTCGACATATGTCGTAAGTTGTAGGGAATAATTCTGATGAAAGAACCCTTTCTTGAATCGAAGATTCTGTGACAGCATTTAGATCACTGATGTGTAGAAGGCGTGAGTCTTTGTGTTAAGTGTCCTAACATTTTGATACATACAAACTATTGAGTTGAAACTGTTTGGCTTGACACATTTTTTGGATTGGTGTTAAACTTGTAAAGCTTTGTTCGTCTATTTGATCAATTATTTTTGAGTTGTCTGATTCTTTGAGACATATATTTCCATCATCGCGAAGCCACGTATATTTTAAATTATTTTGTGTTTCGAATTCACGTCCTCACTTAAACATGTGCTGATTTTGTTTAGTCTGATTTTGTTTTGTTTTCAAAGTTGATATCCCTAGAATATATGTTTCTATTTGTTTTAATGGTATTCGTTCTATTTTGCTTGGAATACCAGTTTGCAAATTGTACTCTTATTAAAGAGGTTTTACCAAATATATGAAATTTTCTTATGTGTTCTGCCCTACATGCTAGATTTATTGCCGTATAAATATTCATCAGAATATCTTTAGCATCAAACTTACCCGTTCTAGTGATTCCGGATATAACTTCTTAGTTTCTGAGTGTATTTTGTTTAAAGATATTCCTCTGTTTTCTTAGTTCATTGCTGAGATGATCAACTTCAGATTGAAGTTTGTTGTTTATTGACCTTGTAATTTTTTAGTTAAGGCTGTTAGTCCTGTCTCATTTTCAATCATTCTTCCATTACATCATCTATTGTGAATTTAGAATTCTTTATGGGCGGGTTATTAGAGTTTTTGTTAATGATTTAACTGTCGCTTCCTCTACCAGACTCATTAGAAAGATTTTCTCGACAGTTGCAGCATTCCCAAGTATGACTATTTGGGGTTTCTAAATATTGCTTTAAGGTGTTAACTGACAGCTTAGAACATTCTTAGTGAAAACAGTTTTTACATTTGTTACAACAAATTGTGTATCCCTTTCTAAAGATTGATTTTTTTCATACAACGCAAGTATATAGCTTATTCATGCCAGCCATTATTTAAGAAATGTTTCGTGTATACACACGAAAGGTACAAATTTTATTAAACGTTAACGGTTACGCAAAGGTAACGGTAATTGTAACGGTGACGCAAATAGTATCACAGACGAAGAGCAAAAGCGCTAGGTCACTGATTACTGATTTAGTGATTACTGATTTACTCAAGTTTTGCGGAGTCATATTTTGTCAGATATTTAGGTTAGATTAATTATTTTAAATTAGTTTCAATCTAATAATATTTTGATAATTAGCACGACATTATATCTTTATCACTCATGGCATCACTTACGTTTAACTATACACAACAACTTACATTCATAATAAACGCAACCGTTAAACTACATGTTTACTCCCGGGCCACATTGATAAAGATGGAATTGTTCAAGTCCAAGCTGTAAAAATATTTCAATACTTTCTTTCGATAGTCAGTAAGACAAGAGTATTTGAAAACATTATCTCCTTAACCTAATTGCATTCTTAATAGCAATAAATGGCAGAAATCTAATGTCAAAACTTGCGCGAACTTAGTGAAAGACAATGATATTTTTTACAATGGGAGCAAAGTGTAATTTTCTACACATAAAAATTCATATGAAAGGTTTCTACATGGATTGTAATCCGTCTTCATAGGCTAAATTATGAGTTGCTTAAGAGCTCAAATTTTGTAATTAATGCTAAATGTTGCCATCAATTGAATTAATACTCCCATCATTTGAAGAATTATTGATAACGTTTTAATTTCGTATATTCAATTATATCGGATAACAATTATGTGTTTTGCGTGATAAAAGAAGTTTAAATACATCAATAAAGTTGTAAGTACATAAATACGATATTGGTACCAATTTTTTCAAAGAACGAAGATACCCCTAGTACCAGAAGCACGATAAATTGAGAATTCTTGGCCAATTTTAAAAATAGCAAACATAAACGCCTGGAAAATGAAAAGTTGAACAGATTCTATCCGAAGATACTAATTCTGTATACTATGCTTTAGACTTTAAAGTTTTATCGTGTTTATAAAATGTCTGGTTTTATCTAGAACAATAAATGGTTAATTACTTGAAGTCCAGGTTTTTAAAAACACTCATTATGTAATAATTATGAAAATAGATTACACTATTATTATAATTACTTTCTTTAATAATATTCTAAAGAGATGTACATTTCAGGTGATTTAAATCCATTACACATGGATCCAAACATGGCTGCTATTGCTGGTTTTAAAAAACCGATTCTTCATGGATTGTGTACAATGGGCATTTCAGTTAGACTTATTTTGGAAGCATATGCAGGAAGCGATAGCAACTTGTTTAAGGCTTGCAAAGTGAGTAATTTATATAGATTATGCGAGTATCTTATATTATCTAATCCTAATTTTTGGAAAAATTCATTTGCTGCATTATCCACATAACTTCAGATTTTTAGAGATTTCAGAATTTTTTGACTAGTGAATATTTATTTCCTGTCTGTGAATTACAATGATATATAAATATTAGTCATTTAAATACCACAAAGGAGTTGACAATTTTTGATCACATAAGTGGTCGACCACGCTTATTTATTTTTACATCCAATCTTTAATGTAGGGTGGTTGTTCCGGAATATCTGGGGGTGGTGATAAACTTACAGCCATTAAATCAAAGAACAATGACAAAGAAATAACTATAATTACTTTAAAAACGCTGTGCTGTAACCATCAATCAATCCACCACTATGGCACACTTATTGCTCTCCTGGTAACATGACTAATCATTGTTTATCATTTAGAATTGACTGTTCTACCATTCATACAAATAAAGCCAACATTCGTTAGCTATGGCAATGTTGTAAATGGCTTTTGAAACAGATGGCTATAGCAACGAGATTGTATTTATAAAACATTCCTCGTACTCCACGTTAGTCTAGCGTTAGTCTGCTTATTGTCCATTTTTTATTTATTCTCTTACGCGACATTATTTATACTTAGCCATTATACATTATTTATACTGAGTCTAGTGATGTTACTAATGGCGCATATTACTGTATTATATTAGTATAGAATATAATAACCTCCAGAAATATTACTGTCGCGTGCCTGATCAGTTTAGCGTGATACCGCATGTTGGAACTGTTCTTTGTTCCACCAGTGGACTCTGTAGTAAGTACGAAAGTAGTCCAGGAGTTCGTGTTTTTCTAAGAGCGTGCTTTTGTAGGAGCTGAAAAAAATAACTGCTAATTAATGAAACAGCATTAGTGATTTTACAATACAAGTCTCTTGGTGTTCATAGATAATACAAACAAAGAAAGAAATATAAACGCAAATGTCAAATTAATGTTAATCTTAAAAGCGCCTTAATGGCGGTTAGTTAATAAACAAGAGCTATAATAAATCAGTCAATTCAAAGGACTACAAAGCATTAAATATAAGCAGTGCAAATGTGCGGTGATAAAATAACAAAATTAACGATTAACAATACGGGAAGAATGTCCAAGTGGTTTGTAATGCAACGGAAAAGCGGGGGGGTTTACTTTGATATAGATGGTGGTAAAATGATACAGATTATGGAAATGGTAGGAATACTATGAACCACTATGAGCTGCGTACCATCCCGGCGGTCGTAAAGGTTACTGTTGCTGAGTGACTAAAACTAACCCCGGCAATCGTAGATTAGAAATATAATACGCTGTAGTGGTATAGGAATTGGTGGTGAAGTAGAGGGTGAAAGAAAGCTGTTAATGACACATGCAACTAATAGAATTGTGTGTGGTATATGGAATCGCTTACCAAACGCGCTGTCCCGTACGGCGAATGCTGCTGTGTGTCGCTGCTTGTCGACTCGGCTTTGCTGCTTTCTGACTGCTGGTTGCTGCTGCTGGATGATTAACTTCGAGTTCGCAACTAATTTAATAATTTTACGACTATTTATAAGCCCAAAGGCAACAATCTATATTCAACTCTGTGTGATGGCATACCCTTAGCTATAACACATCATTCTCTTCCTGTGCGGTATTCACTCATTACCTCGTGAGCTGCCAGCCACACAGCGACAGCGACGAGCGAGCAGATACACATCAATCATTTATATCGGACGTTGCCTACTTCTAATACGTACATAATAACCAAGATGCCAGTAGTGGCAGTGAAGTGTATGCACATACACACACCACAGTGATAGAGCACTCGCCACTTGTATGATAGACAGCGTGAAGGTATTCCCCTTTTTCTCATAGCAGACATATCGCGTCAAAACCGCACGTTGCCAACAGATAGTACGTTGCATCTAAGATCTTACTCTCTACGAGCAACGATACCGTACGCCCAGTGACAGTAAGTTTAGTACAATATGTTTCTTCTTCTGTTTGTACCTATCCTCTATGGAAGTTGGCAATTACATTGGTCCATATAACATTGCTAACAGCTGGTCTGAATAGATGAACGTTGTTATTCATCACCACTTCACCCACGATGTTCGGCGACGCCCTTGATTTATGTTGCCCTTTATCTTGTCTTGCAATATTAATTGGATCATTCTATATTTCTCTTTTCGCATCACATGTCCTATTTGCCTGATTTTTTCCCTATGCATAATTTCCAGTTCCTTTTCTATCCGTTCTATCACGGTGTTATTTGTGACATGGTAAGTGTATGAGATTTTGAGCATCCGTAGGTAGCACCACATTTCAAAGGCTTATAGGCGCTTAGATGTTGCGTCAGTAAAGGTCCAGGCTTCTACCCCATACAGAAGGGTAGAAAACACATAATAATAGTAATAGACGTATATTCTAAGACATTCAAGAGGTTACAACGTCAAGCTTAAAAAATAGTCCAAAATACTAAGAACTTAAGAAATATACTAAAATATAACTTAAAAAATACTAAAATACTATTTAAAAATGCGTAAAGAGAACTTTAATAATTGCAAAGCATTAATAATTGCACAGGACTATTAGGCTATGAGTAATATGAGTCCAAGCATACTTTAAAGAAGTCTTTATGATCATATAGTTCGTGACTCAACAACACTTCAGTTAATTTTTGTTTAAACTTTCGAGTGTTTAGATTTCTTATCTCATTCGGTAGTGTATTAAACATTTTAATAGCTGTATATTCGAATGAGTTTATACTTTTTTGTAGTCTATTTGGTGGGATGCAGATGTCATCTCTTCTTCGTGTTCCGTAGGTTAGGACGGTTTTCTTACACGAATAGGTATCTTTTCTTTGTTTTATATACAGTAGACATTGGATTACGTACAGGCTGGGGTATGTCAGTATGCCAATGTTTCTGAAGTGCGTGCGGCACGTCTCTCGACCATTCAGCCCGGCAAGAATTCGGTTAGTGCGCTTTTCCATATCTGTCACATACTTCCACAGTGCGATCTATAAATTTCTGCAGTCCCTCAGCACTATCAGCAAATAGAACTGTATCGTCCAGTATACCTTAAATTATTAATGACTTTACCATTGATTTTAAGGCCTTCTCATTGTCCTATTGAGGGCACACTAAACAAGATTGGTGAAAGAATGCAGCTTCACGTATTCCTCGCTTAACTGTAAATTCTAATGACAAAGACATAAATCCATGTCATCGATACCAGATTCCATTAATATTTGAAACAATTTATGATGTTTTACTTGATTGAACGCCTTCTCGAAGTCGAAGAAACATGCATACACATTGCCGTTTACATCCTGAGCTCTCTGTTTCAAAACTTGTATAGCAAATAAGTGTACAAAAATAGATTGTTATGGACATATAATCTTTAAGAGCTATAACTGCTTGCGCATCTGTGTATATCTAAACGTATTTAAATAGCAAGCTTGTTTTTTTAGAAAGCCTATAAATGTTTCTAAAGTAGGCGCGACATCAGTGCGATCAGTTTTCCAATCGCGCACAGTAGTAGAATCCAATTTTGAGGAAAGCAAATAAATGATCAAAACGTCCCATTGCGATCTTGGCTAACCCAGAGATGCAAGACCACGTAAATGTTTATGCGAGTTATCAATGATATCTCTAATATGCGTTGGTGATTCCTGCTCAAGCTTGTCAATGCTAAACAATGATTTAATATGATTTTATATGAGAATTTTTTTGTTCTCATAACGCTCGTCTAATAGCTGCCAGGCTATAGAGTAATTCGCAGTGGACAATTCTAAACATGCATTAATCCTTGCTGCTTCTCCATGGAGAACTACACGAAAATAATGAGACTTCTGAATTTCATTTACCCAATTATGTAAATGAATCATAGAACGAAAAGTATCACGAAATTCAAGCCAGCGCTCATAATATTAAGCGAAGGCACCTTTATTATTGATAATTTGATTTGAAGAATGTGAATCTGTCTGGCGCGAAATATCAGAAGTTCTATAAGAACTTGAGCCTGATTGGCACGAACTATCGGAACATGCAGAACTAACTTTGCTGAATGAAATTCTTAGTTAATGCCATTAAAATATAATAATCATTTTCAAAGGATTCGTAATTGTTAATATAATGAGATATGCGAAATACAGCTAAACTAAAATATAAGCAATTATAAAACTAGGACTTACTTGAAAGGTTCCAAAGGGAGCCTTGAAGTCTCTGCGCTTAAATAATATTGATGACGTCACGACTGAACCGGTTTGAAGGACTACGAATATGTGTATGGAAAAGCGGGAGGGTTTAATACTTATATATTGAACACAAGAATAAAAGATTACCAATTAATCGTTACAAATATATTAATAAATTAGAAATATAAGGTGAATAAAACTGTTCTCGCGATTACTTAAAAATCTGGGCGGTTGAAACGTTATTTTAATCGGTCGTGACGCGGTGATTAAGTTTATGTATGTTTACATTACCGGTAATTTTATTTACAACATATTGCTTGTTTCTTTTTTTACTTAGGTTAGATTTACAAGAGTTGTGATGCCTGGACAAACCTTAAGAGTGGATATGTGGCGCGTTGGCAACCGAATCCATTTCGAGACAGTTGTAGTAGAACCTGGAGTATATGCAATCACTGGTAAGTATATTTTGGATTTATTATCTAATCAAAATTTGTACAGTACTAGCTATTTAAACTTTAAATTTCAAAAATGTGTAAAGGCTTTAAGGAAATAGTTAATTAATATAATGATTGAAATTAATATACACATTTGTGTCTGAAAAAGTTATCCCACTCGGGAATCGCACCCGAGTTTCCCGATTTCCGCTCAGGTATTCTGGCCAATAAACTAGCGGGACATGGATATCAAAGAGCAAACGATTTTTATATGTGTTAAGTCATGTATGAGTAATCTACGATATGTAACTTCATCAACAAGTATTGTGGTGGTTACTAATATTGCCGTCAACACATAGTTTTTGCGTTTTCCGGTAGTGTTACCACTAGTCTGCTTTTATTCTTATTTTTATATTAATTGCTGTTTTCACGTCTAAGGCTAACATGATTAATAAATGAGAAAATTCACAAGCGTTACGGTTCACTCAGTCTATAATTTAATTAATGGAATGATTGAAATTACCATAATCATTTGTGTCTTTGAAAAACTAAACTATGTATTGACGGTAATATTGATAACCACCACAATACTTGCTTATGAAGTTACATATCGTAGATTACACATACGTGTGTTTAACTCATATAAAAATCGTTTGTTCTTTGAAATACATGCCTGATTGTTTAGTGGTGTGAATATCTGGTCGGTGGGATAACTTTTTCAAAGACACAAATGATTACATAAATTTCAATCATTATATTAATTAAATTAAAGGTTGGGTGAACCGTAACGCTCGTAAATGATCTCATTTGGAAATAGTTAATACCATCAAATGTTATGTTGAATTTTTCAAGTTTTTTTTAAATTGTTTTCTATTTGTAACGATATAAATTGGTACGTTTTGGTGTCTCTGATTAAAAAAAACATGTATTATTGCTAGAAACTTCTCTCCTTTTGAGACGCGCTGTTTGTTGCCATTGTTTAAATTTTGTTTAATAAAATTTTTTTATCTTAATTTTGTATTGTGCTAACGGGTGGCTCTAACGCCAAATCTAGGTATTTTATAGAAACAGTTAATATTGACTAAGAGATTAATATTCAAACTATAGAAAATTGTCATTAATAATATAAATCGATAATTAAGTAACTTTGACAAGAAAGACAGGCGGTCAAACAATTGCTAGATATCTAGATATTATAAACTGAAATTTAATTTACGTACTATTACTTGGTTTTTGTTGTTCGTAAGAACATAAACAAAGTAATATATGAACCAAGGTATTCAAATACGCATTACTTTGTTTATGTTGTTAGTAACAACATGAAAGTTATGTTGTTAATAACATCATGAACAAAGTAGTAGTATATAAATTAAGTTTAAAATTTCGGGTTTAAAACCTTGTTGCACTTTATTTACATATTATTACCTTGTTTATGTTGTTATTAACAACATAAACAAAGTTATGCTCATTTGAATATCTCGGTTAATATTGGAATATCTAGGTTAAAGTTATGATATTAATAACAACATCAAGAAAGTAATAATATGAACCGGAATATTTATGTTGTGAATAGCAACATAAACAAAGTTATGTTATTACTAACAACATGAACAAAGTTATGTTGTTAATTACCACATAAACAAAGTAATAGTACGTAAATTAATTAAAAAAAATTTAAACTCAATTTACATTATTACTTTGTTTATGTTGTTATTAACAACATAAACAAAGTAATGCACATTTGAATAGTATTTGAATATATCGTATCATATTATTACTTTGTTCATGTTGTTTTAACAACGTGACTTTGTTTATGTTGTTATTAACAACATAAACAAAGTAATAATACGTAAATTAAGTTTAAAATTTCAGTTCATAATATCTAGCAATTGTTTCACCGCCTGCCTATCTTGTCACAGTGATGTGTCCAATTCTCGTGAGCGTCCATTTGTTATTTAATTATCGATTTATTTTATTAATTGAGTAAGTAATTATGACGTGTGATGTATCATTGTAAAGAGGATTTTTTACAGTTTTAGAATACGCTATAAAATTGGGCACGTTCCATTTAAAATTTTGATTGTGTTTGTTAAATCTAATCTATTTTATGCTCAATAGTTGTTTTTTTTGCACATCTCTGACAACCGCCGAGATATCTGCTGTGACAGCTAAAATCAAACATACTGTATTTACATAAACTTTATGACTCGAGGAAAATGAAGTTTTTAATGGACAAATGTTTGAAAGTATTTTATTAAAGGATCATATCTAGCGTCGTATTATTCACATCTGTTAGTTCTGTTATTCTGACATTAGGATATTATGAGCTTTTGACAAGTTTAACATGTCAATCAGACTTACAAAATATTCAAGGAATATTTGCTTCTAAGAATTATTTTATTGAATTAATAGATATAAAAATTACTCTAGATACTAGAATAATTTAAAGTTGCCTTAAATACTTAACCAATTTTTAAATGTTTAGCTGATTAATTAAGTCGAGTATGTTGTTTAATGTAAAACAAGATCTGCTACATCAATTAAAATTATTCGTGTTACATATCGATAAAATGTTTAATCAATCAGAATGATTTTCTTCTGGCCTGCATTGTACAAATGCACTTATAAATTTACAAATAGAAATCAATTATTACGCGACAGTAAGTACTGTTTTTAGTATTTTCATATTTTCTTATAATTTAAGAAACTTTAATATTTCAAATCTATGTTATTCAGATCACTTCACTTTATTAGAATTAATCTGACATTTCTCTCTTAGCGAGAACTTTGATCTAAAATATTTCCTAGGAATTTTTATTGTTTTCAACAGAAGGTTACAGCTTGCTGATAACATTTGTGCTTGGATTTAGAAATGAAAATTCATATCATTATTGTCGGTGGCGGTTTCAGATTTTAATTTGCTGATTAATCATACCGTGGATCCGAATATTTCTAAGCAATTTCTAATTGATATAAAATTTGTCTGGAATGAAGATTTAATCTCAATTAACCTACTTACATCCGCTACTGACTAGCGCTACATGTGCCACATATAATATCGAACTTTCAGAATCACGATTTTGACGGAAAATTATTTCTACCAAATTTATACTTTTGCTATGATAATCATCTTGGTGCTACAGCCCTACAAAGCCTTGACCTTCTCAAGCTTCTTACGCCATTCTGTACTATTTTGGCACTCTGTATGATTCTGGCACTCAGTACGATTCTGGCACTCAATTAGAGACTCCAATACTTATTTTGTATTTCGGCTCCAATACTTATTTCATCTGAGATAGACATTTTTCTCGTGAAGAATTTTGTTAACCCATAATAACATCTATTGGCCGTTACTGTACTTCTCTTAATTTCAGCAGAAGTGTTATTATCGCCTATTAGAGTGCCCAGGTAGGTGAATTCTTTAACCACCTAAAGTTGTAGTTCTCAACTGTCATGTTTTGTCCTATATTTCTTGCTCTGGATTTAGCTGTTAGTGGTATAAACTTTGTTTTAGTTTCGTTCCAGCATTTCAGGCCTGCGCCACCAACAACTTTTTCCAATGTGATATTAAAAAGTTGGCACGCTGGCGCATGTCCTTGTCTTACTCCTCTATATGTGGTGAAAGGTTGTGATATATCGCTTTGTATTTTCGCAGATGAGACGATGTTAGTCATAGTCATCTGTACCAGGCATATGAGTTTCCCTGGTATTCCTAGCTGGTTTATTGACTCGTATAGTTTAGGCTTTAGTAAGTCCACAAACAAATGATGCATATCGATGTTATATTCCCGAGTTTATCAAGGATTTGTCATAAAACAAAGATTTGATATATGGTGGAGATTTGACATTGGATAGAATTTTCTAACAAGTATTAAGTAGAGTTATTACTCTGTAGTTTTGGCACTCCAACTGGCTTCCTTTATTGTGTATTGTGCATATCAATCCCAAACTTCATTCGTCCGGTATCTTCTCTCCTGACCAGACTTTGCTAATAATTTCATGGATTGTTTGGATTGATTCCTCTCCACCATGTTTGAACAGTTTAGCCGGAAGACAATCGCTGCCTGGGGACTTGTTGTTTTTTTAGTCTTTATGGCTGCTCTTATTTCCTCGGTTGCTGGGGGTTCTACATGTTCTGTATTAACGGGGGTTGTTTCCTTTGTTTTATTTGTTTTTTTACTTGCATTAATGTTGTAGTTTTACTTTAGCTGGATTGTACCAGAAAATATTGCCGCTTGATCCTTTTAAGCAAATAAGTACTTTAACTCGTTTTGCATATTTAATTTGACAAGTTTTTTAATGATTCTGGTTCTGTCTGACCCTTTTTCTCTAACTAGTTCTAGCTGTAACTCTAACTCTACTCTAACTAATTGAATTAATACCAATGGTTACAAAACGCCATTTATTGATTGAACATTTTAAGTGCGCCTGGCAATGAGCTACAGTAAATGCATACTTGACAGTTGCCAAGTGTAAAATCAAATGTTGATAATTCTCAGGAATTTTGCTCTGAGCTGAATGACCAAACTGTTTGACAGAACTGAATTTTACAGAATTTTACCCGTTTATATGTAATGTATGCCATTATTCAGTTATCGGAATGAATGTGAGTTGCCTGTTATTAAATTAGAGACTCTTTTTCATAGTAAAGTACCAGATTCGCGCGATGATGGTTTTGCTCAATCTACTTTGAGCTCAATTCCACTAAACTCTAAAACTCCACATTCTCTAACGTTCAATAATGTTTCAATCATATTTAAAGAGGATTTCTCTTTTAAAGTAAATTCTTCTTCAACAGAGGCTGATTTTCCTAAGTTAGAAATTAGTACATCTAATAAAAAGGTCAGTATTGATTCCACTGTCTCTTGCAAAAGTTCTTGATGAGGTATCTTTCACATAATGTAACTAGTTATCATAATTTTAGCTACAACATTAAATCTACCTTTAGGTATCATATATCTTCCACACGTAACTTTCATGGGCCAATCTAACTGGGGTCAATCTAACTAATGTAATTTTCAATTGTGAAGAGGAAGGGTTCTTAAGAAGATTTATTAACCTTTCAGTACTCGCGCCAAGTCTCACAGACCCGGAAGAAATATTCCTCCACGCAGTTGTGAGGAGGGGAGAGATACGATTTTGTGGCGTCTTATAGCTTTCAGTCTTTG
>WYDF02305920.1:0-15279 GCA_009867245.2 Adranes taylori | reverse complement strand
CATTTATTATACAATTTTTGGTCACCGGTCTACAAAAATTTTAAACATTAGATATTACGGGGCCAATACAACGATATTCAAAAAAAAAAAAAAGTTTATAATTAATTAGATACATTCTACTTTATTTCACAATAGTTGGTGTATAAAGGATAGTTTTAGAATAGGAAACCACTAGAGAATAACGACTTATTGAATATTATCCATTATTAAGAGAACCACTCAAAGCCAATGTTTGAAACATTTGCGTGCAAATGTGCATTTTATTCGGAAATAGCGGCAATACTAAAACTTAAACAGTTGATTAATTAAATCATGAGGAACAGCTTCCAACCACTGCCTCATATTTTCGGGTCGTAAAAATTACCGCAATTTGACGTAGTTAGAGGGATCAATATTTATTTCTTGTTGACTTTGAGGTTGGAAATAATTTATTAGACTACGTTAATTAGAATACCAAGTAGTCACAAAACAGAAATTGAGATCGGACATTAACTATAAATTACCATTATTTGCCATATCTGTTAGCCACGACGATGAGTCAGTGGGATTGGATACCTGAGTAAGTCCCATGTATGTCAATATGGAAAATAATTAAATGCAGATGGTCGCTATGACATCACAAGAGTCACAAATCCAATTATATTAAAATTTAGAGAAAAGAATAGAAATTGGAAAACTGTTACTCATTAAAAAGAAGAGTTAGATAAGAATAAGAAAAAAAAAATACCCACGTAATTAAGAACAGGAAAGGTTAATAATTTGAAATTCGGACGGATGACGTCGTTAAAGATTTCGTGAATTCTATTGGTCGAGATTTTTTACACCGGAATTTTGGTAGACAAGTGTAGATACCAATATAAATCCATTTAAATTAATGGCATCATTAATATTTAATTAAAATTTAGTACCGGATGGCCTAATCTAGGGTAAGTTCCTAAACAACTAATAATTTTGGAGAAAAATTAAAAGCAAGCAAAATGTGGCTGCATTAATATCGACATGTTAGTGCAATTTCTGATAAACTTTTTCAGCCTCCTAAATACCACCTAATATACAGTTAACAACCTAATGAGAACTTGTTGAGGTTTCAATGTGAGATGCATCACTCTTAAGAAATTCCGAATAAATGGAAGATTCACTAGGACCAGCTTGGAATGAGCCTGGCCAGTTATTGAAAAGAAAAAAAAACATCTCGCGGATAAATGTAGGATTACATCACTATTCGAGCCGTCTGAATTGGTCCAGCGTGCAACATCTTAACGGCGTGGAACGTCTCCTGAACCAAAATATAGAATCTGCCGTAGGCACCCTTACTTCAGAACTTGGCTCGGGATCAGACTGGTAATTTTAGAAACTTTCTAAATTTCTATTGATATTTTAATGCCGAATTTAGCTACCGTTAGTAGTTCATATTCGTCAACTTGCTGATTATTTACTTTTAAAACAGGTTTAAAGATCCATTCACGCTGGATTTGGTGCTCCCTCACATTTTAGACTTTTTGTTAAGTATTAGCGATTATCGCGATTACAGCGAGCTATTATAGCAACCACTAATTGATCTGATCCGAATAAGCGCTATAGTAAACTTTCAAATATTCAGTCAACATATATTAAATCTACGCAAAAACTAAACAAATTAAAATTCTACGAAATAAAACAAAAGGATAAGTATTCCGACAACACATCTTCCGCTGAATCTTTTGATTCCCACACATTTATCAGTTTTCTTCTACTCTTATTCTCATATTATTTTCCCCATTCATCTTGACATCGATGAAAGATATGGACAGCAACATGAGAAGATGTTACCTAGAAAGCACCGACTATTCGAGAGTACGAGGTCCATCACCAACGCCTGTGTAAGTAGTACTTCGGCGATAGTGAGTAGAGGTCAAATTTATTCCGTTATCACAAATTATTAATAAAGTTCTACATCATCATGCATCAACGCTTCACTACATTTTTTTACACCTGTGCGCAAATCTACGAAAATCCTACCATAACAGCCCATCGATAAAGTTCTACATATGTCAATGCTCTATTCTACTTTCATCTAAGTATTATCCGATCAACGTTCATTTATTCACTCCAAACGACGTCGACAACTGTAATCTCAACTCCGACCTGTACGAGAGAGAAGTTACTCAAGAATCTTTCATATAGATGAAGAAACATAAACAATACAAATACTTGAAATCATATTTAGTTCAGTCACTATTTTATTTGTTTTATTTTTAATGGAAGGCCACGGGATCATCCTAACAAATTTTTGAATTGTACTTATATTCACTATTAATGTCTGTCAAGTAAAATTCGCGAGGTCGTGTCTATCTATTTGTGTAGTTATAACATTTATTAAGAACAACGAATTCTAACTCAACCCTGAAATCTCTTGTATGAGCATTTTATGTACAAAACAAACAGAATAAATATAAAAGCAGTATAGTGGTCGCAAAAATTCCCTCGAGCCTGCTTTACTAAAATAAATTCTGTAACAAAGTCATTGTAGTTGTGGTTGCCGATAATACGATTTTTTTTTTAATTGTGCGTACGGTTGTTGTTGAGAAATTTGATGCAGTCTAATCGGGGCATCTCGCTTACACTTTTCCTCATCGCTTTAGTCTCTTCTTCTTCCAGCCAATCCAGATTTTAAAATAAAATGACTCAGAGCTCACAGAGTGTAATAATTAAAAAGTAGATATCGGAAGAAAAATATATTTCTTGTGGGGTCCACAAGATAGAATAATGGGACCGTTGCTTTTCTTAATAATGATCATACAAATTCATGTAATATGACATCAGACACACTAATAGTATTAATACCGGATCGATGGGATCAACATCGATTGCTACACCGCGTATCACTTTCAGTCAGATCATTGGTGGTGCGGATGGAATTAGTAGTGGTGGAACGATGAATACGAGAATCTAGCGGAAAACAAATAAACTTAAGTATAGTACAGAAATCGAAGAAACGTAGCGTACGTTCCCTAACCGGGATCCGACATGATTCGGAAGTACTCTATAGCGAAACACTAGAGACCCGAATAAACGCAATACCAAACGTTTAGATAATATGTTCAATGAAGCAGAAGACGCTCTAGATCAAACACGATATATGGAGGTGGTGTTGATACTCCCACTAATCGATTAATGCGTTCAATGTCGCAACTTGACTTTATGCACGAATTGAACAATAATAATAGTATTAATAATGACGGCTATATTGTTGAGCAGGGTGCACGAAAGAAGTATATTAATTCTACCTGGAATAGGAAGTACAGCAGTTAGGAAAAGTATAACAAATACGTTACAGGCAATATCGTTTGCTGAGGCTGCATTAGAAGAGAGCTCATTAAGTTCTGCAGGAAGTGTAATGATAAGACAGAAACTTGACTCAAAGCAGGCACTGTGATATGATGATGATTTAACAGATTCTGAATTCAGCGTAGAATACGTGCCCAGCAATGTATAGGAACATACCTAAAAAAAATGCAATCGACGAGCGCAATGCAGTCCTTAATAATCCGGGAGAAGTTACTGCTGGATTATTATAAACATATTTTAATACCATTACTAAAAATGCAATTTATTTATTTACTAAAATGCCTATTGTATTTGTCATTATATTTAAATATCTTTCTGTATGTAGATGATATAAATATTATATCAGCTGGGAATTCAGAAAAACAAATAATAAATCTAGTGAAGAATCTATAAAAATATAAATCAATGGTGCAAAAACAAAGGAATAACCAAAAAACGGCAGCAGTAAATAAGAGTTTGCTTATAAAGCATGATAAAACAGTATAATGTGGATAATAAGTTAACGTAGAATAATCACGCACAACAAATATGTAGTAAAGTCAGTAGCATTTGTTTCGAAGGATAAAAAGCACTGTCAAAAATAATTTGAAATTATTGTATTGCAGTCTTGTAGAACTAACTATCGAATATGGCATTATCACTTGGGGAGCAACTGGAAGTAATTTTCATTCTACAAAAAGATTATTTGTAAAATGTATAATATTCCCAAACGAGAGATTTGCAGAGATTATTTCAAAAAAGATAGAATATTTATTACATATGGATAACGTATCATGTATTAAAATACGTGAAACAAAACTTAAATAAATTCCAACAAAACAGTATTATTCATAATTCAGAAAGGCAAAGGTTAACAATAGCGCAGGCTGGAACAGACTATATGGGAGTCAAGCGATACAACAGGTTATCAGAGCATCTGAAATCGCTAGATAGTATAAATGAATGAGTAATAAATAATTGTTATTGTATTACTGTGTTTATATTTTTTATAAAAATAATAATGTTGATAAAGTGAAATAGTCAGAATACGTTCGTATTTAGCTGCAGCCGATATACGTTTGAAGTCTGCAATAGTATGAAAGCGCTACGATTTCAACGAAAATCTTAGTTTTTCTCGCAGATAAATAATAATCACAAACCACTTACCTCCAGAATATTTTGCTATAACTAATGGCAGAGCAATCTGCAGTGGAATTAATGGAATAGCCATCAAACCCAGTCGTTCTTTTGGTATGCCAGCTTCTAATAGCTTCAAACTCATTACACTATCAGTCGCCGAGAATCCCATCTAAAAAAATTATAATAAAATGATTCCTAAATCTATATGTATCTCGTACATAAAAATTAAAAATTCGTGGACATGATCGCCAATCCATCTTTCATATACTGGAAGTCATTAGACATTAGTTTTATTATATTTCGCCTAAAACAAAAGTTGAAGCTTTTAGTTTTCAGTGTCACTTTGTAACTCGTCGATTAAATTCTATTAGCACAATAGTTGCATAGGGTAAATTAAATAAAACTAGCGTAAATTATAAATCGCTACAAATCTACTTACTTTTTATTTTAAATTTCGTAATGAAATCTAGTGACATCTAACGTTAAATAATATTAAATTTCTTGATAGACCCTGTACATTATTTTTACAGTGACCCTAATTACATGTAGATACAAATCCAGTTACTTTTCGTTTTGAATCTAGTTACAAAATTTAGTGACATCTACCGTAAATAATAATAATTTTTTGATCGACCCTGTACATTAGTTTTATATCTACATACAAATCCAGTTACTTTTCATTTTGAATCTAGTTACAACATTCGTTGTCACATCTAGCGTTAAGTAATTTTAAAGTTTTTGCTCGCCTCTCTAGATAACTTTTATAGTGAACCTCTCTAGATAACTTTTATCGTTATAGTGAAGTTTTATAGTGAGTCGCTTTAAATCTCGTTACAAAATCTAGTGACATCTAGCGTTAAATAATATAAAAAAAAATTTTATCGTCCCTGTAAATATCTTTTATATTGACCCTCGTAATATCTAGTTATGAATCTAATTACTTATTTTAAATCTATTTACAAAATCTAGTGACATCTGAGCCTAAATTCTATTAAACTTTTTGACCGCCCCTATAAATTTTTTATATTGATCCTGGTTATATACAGATACAAATCCAGTTATTTTTCATTTTAAATCTAGTTACAAAATCTAGTAACATCTAGCGTTAAGTAATATAAAATTTTCTGACCGCCCCTGTAGATAACTTTTATATTGACCCTCGTAATATCTAGTTACTTTTCATTTTAATTCTAGTTACAAAATCTAGTGACATCTAGCGTTAAATAATATTAAATTGGTTGATCTCCCCTGTACATTATTTTTATATTGCCCCTGGTAATATGTAAATACAAATCCAGTTACATTCCATTTCAAAATCTAGTGACATCTAGTCTTAAATAATATTAAAAAAATGTATCGCCCCTGTAGATAACTTTTATATTGACCCTCGTAATATCTAGGTACAATTCTAATTATCATTTTAAATCTAGTGACATTTAGCGTTAAATAATATTAAATGTTTTTATCACCCCTGTACTATTTTATATTGACCCTGGTAATATTCAAATCTAGTGGTGCCAAATCTAGTGGTGCAATATGGTGCCTATGACGTCAATATGGTGCCTATGACGTCATAGGCACCATATTGGATTTTCGGAACGAATTGAGATAAGCTAGGGAAGGGAGGAAAGGTAGGTAGAATCGCCGGTCGCTTACTACTTCCCAAAATTCTAATGTGAACACTAATATGTGATGCCACTAATATGTGATGCCACTAATATGTGATGCATTCTAATGCCACTAATATGTAATTAGATTCGATCACTAAGCTTTCACCAATATTTTAATAATCGGAATGGCTAATGCGCTGAATGTTACTGAGCCAAAAGTGTCCGAGAATCGGCTGTTTTTTACTTGGACTTATAACCCTTACTATTTTGAAAGATTTGAAATATCTTTTATGATACATGAAAGATTTATTCCTTCAATCTTTCATGAAAACATATTGAATTGAAAACAAAATCCGAATTTTGTGTTTCCATCTATTAATTTTATTATAATTTTATTTAGGTCACGGGAATGGTTGGCAGCTCTTCCGGACGCAACGGGCTTACAACTCTTGCGTCCTCATACAACCGTTTGACATTTATCCACACACTTTTATTTATTTCAACCTAATTCATCCTCTTCCATAAACATCTCCCTCTAACTTGTCGAACGCAGATGAAAGGTCCAGGAAAAACAAGTACACCCTCCTTGCTTCTCTCATTTTCTGATTAATAATGTAGTTTAAGGATAGTATCTATTGTACTTTTTCCCTTCACAAAACCTGTCTGCGTACTCGAGAATATATTTTTTCTTTCATCTCTTTTTCCAAACTCCTATTTACTATCCTTGCATATAACCTATACACTATTCGTTATCGTTATCCCTCTATAACTTTTTACAATCGTTCTATTTCCTCTTTCGTACACTAGAATCATTTCTCCTTTTTTTCAATCATCTGGTATACTCTCTCTCCCTTTCCATATCTCATTCATGCACCTTGTTAGCGCTTTTACCCCGTCCTGATATAAGCACTTCCACAGATCCCCAGGCACACCATCTGCACCAGATGCTCCGCCACACTTTATCCTTTCAATTTTTTCTTTCACTTCATCTTCGATAATCTCAAGATTTATTTCATGCAACTCATTCATTTTACTCCTTGTTATTCTCCTTGTCACTACTCTGTTTCCATCCCTAGAACATACCACCATCCATTCCTATCCTCACATTCCAATTCCCCATTAATACTACGCAGTCACTCTCCATCCCCCATCTTTCCTTCAATTTTCTCGCGTGTTTTTTCCATCCATTACCTACATAAACCGTCACGAATATCCATCTATTCCTTTCTATTTCTATTCTTCTTACCCCAATTCCTTTTATCCAGTTGTCCTTTTAATCCTGCCACGTTCTAAGAATTTCTGACTACCGTAGTTTATTACATTACTGTATAAGTCTAAGTCACATGTATTAAGTCTACGTGTATTAAATCTGGTTCTAAATTTAAGCGTTCCAAAGTTATGATGGAATGTATGCTATTAATTACATCCACTTACATGGTTACATTTATTTTGATATAAGATTTCATTGAAAAAATAAGTTATTTATATTTCTACCACAATTGGATAACTATTATTCTATTTTAAAATGTATAAATATAGAATCATATTTATCTATAAAAATAATTTTACTAAACACGAATTGGCAATGTCGTCTTATACTATGTTAATTAGCAAGGAAATAAACCATATATTATGTTATATGAAACAGCAGTTGATGAAAAAGAATTGAACTAGTAGCTATTAGTTTGTACGTCCGAGGTTAGATGGCAATTGGAGCAACATTTATCTGCCGACGCACTTTTCGTATTCGGAAAATTAACGTTGTTTTATATGTCATTCATATTTACTCAATGGTATAACTTAAAACGAACAGAAAGCTGTAAAATACATTGAAAATTTTAGTGAGTATGAAAAAGAACATAATCATAATACTCGTTACCAAAATTATTATATTCCATATCATAGACCAACATCTTTTGAAAGAAATCTCGAATATTCAGGAATAAAACTTGATAATCAATTACCACCAGAAATCAAAGAATACAGAAACAATATAAAAAAATACTAATAAATGTACGCCTTAAACAGTAGATGAGCCCCGCCCATCTACTGTTTAAGCTAATACTGTGTAACTACATATATATTAATTTCATTTCTTTATTGTACTTTTCTTTTGCCAAATTTCCAACTATCGATGTTTATTTTTGGATTTATATTGGTCTTACGGAAATAAATATATTATTCTATTCTATTCATATATTGATATACGGAAGATACAATCTGAGGAATACATTCTATCAAAACATTAAATCAGGAGCTACTTAAATTACAATATTCACATTGTTACTATAAACTTGACCACTTACCTTACACGTCAATAGTATTAACACTAAGAGTTGAATAGGTTTAATTTTCAAAATTTGTACAAGACGCATATAGGAAGTCATTAGATCTCCATTTGCAGTCGTGTCCTTATCTATAACCAGAAATTCTTGTTCTGTTTTGAAAACTGCAACTATTGTAGTTGTTAATAGAAATATCCAACCCCAAAACGATAAGAATCCTGCCAAAGTTACTAAACCTACAATCAGACAAGATATAGTATTTAATGACAAATATAATAGCAGAAAGAAATAAAATAGTGACTCCGGTACGTAAATTTATCATTATTTAAATATAATAATGATAAATTTGTAGTATAGACAAATATAGTATAGCTAGTCTTTTCTTTATTATAACTAAGGTAATATTGAGACACCAACTGAATTTAATTGAAAATAAAGATTGCTATTAAAAATAGTTTCAATTTTATAATACTTTAAATATTGTTTTTTATAATTTTAATAAACTTTTCTTCTAGGGAACAAAGAATTTAAAAATAATTTTCTACATCCTTGGATTTAAAAATATTCACTAGTATTTCTCTGGATATTTAATTTGAGGGTCATTCAACATCAAATAAACACAGGGTATAAACTTGTCCATCTTACAATTTGATGAAATTTAGTATGTAGGTAGTCCTCATTGAGATTAATAAAAATACAATTTTTTTTCAAATATCTCAAACCGTTTAATAATTACAACTATGTAAAGTTTTCAAAAAAGAGAAATTTAAGTTTATTACAAACTTTAACTCTTTTCTTTTTTGTTATTAATGAATGAAGACTGCTGCTTTGCAATAAAATCATGTTTGATTAAGGGAGGCACTTTGTCACAAAAAAACATTTATAAAATCTTCATTAGATATCTGTAAAGTTTCAAAGTTGCAACGATCAGCAGACACGCATTGACGATAGGTGACATTTTCTACAAAAGCCTCTTCAATGATTTTGCGAATTGGGGCAACACTAATGTTTGGTGGATTGCACAGCATTTTTGTCAAACAGTATTTATATGTGTTCAGTTGTCTATTTGTCAACGCTTCTAATTTTGTATTTTCTATCATTAACTTTACGTTCTGGTGAATTATGCATACACAAACTGCATGTGTGCCATTTTGGGTGTTCAATTTTATCATGAGATTATACAAAAATAGTCGTTTTGACATTTTTGTTTTAATTCCATTCGTGTCAACTAGTCACACATTTGATTTGATTTATTTGATATATTACAGTCCTTAATACAGGGCATTATTCTGGTGAATTCATCATTTTCATAAAATGACGTAACAGTATCAACAATAGCTTTTGAAATTGGGTTAGAGCTATCTAAAATACCCTTTTCTTTTAACACTTCTTTTGTCTGTCTCACCATATAATCTGGTGCATTAAATTCCCCCATATTTTTTCTAATATCCCATGTTTCTGGAAGACAGGTGAGTATCATTAACTTCTTTACTGTATTTGTTGAATTAGAAAATTTTTCTTTAAGGTTTCGTAAAATTGACTCATCTAGATTCTGATCATCACTAGATGAATCTTCAGCTGCTAAAAAGAGTTTACAGGTCAATGCAGAGTTAATCTTTTTTAATTTTTTTTAGCATACTACTTAGATTGAATTTTTTAACGTTAATAGGAGACTCTTCTAGTTCCACAATAGAAGTATTCAATTGTTCAATTACAATGTTTGACTCTAAAGAAAAGGTTGGGCCTTCAGGCTCAGAACTGCATTCCTCGCTAATGCCGATTGAAGAACAAGGCACACCAGAGTGACCAGAGGCATTTGTATTGGTTAGCTTTAACGTTCCGATATCTTTTCTACAAAGATCACAAATTTTAGCTTCTTTAGATATTTCAGGAAATAAACTAAACATCTATGATGTTATATTTCTGTCTCTTTTTATCCCTAATTGTGTGATTAATTTTGTTTAATCAAACAAACATTGTACTCTAATGAATTTTAATTCGCTTTCCATTATCTTTAAGTTATTGTCAAAAATCATAGTTTTTAAATTATATTTTTCATTGTGTATTTCAAAAAGCTTCAATAAATATTTAATTTATCATGTAGTACTTACAATATAATCTTTTTTGAAACATCACCAAATAAATATTTTTAAAAACTTACTACAAGTTTATTACTTCATAGATAAACACTCTAATATAACTTAGACAAAATACTTTAATTAAATTATTTGAAACCAAAGATTTTTCACTTAAACACAGATATAATGTACTGAAATCCTACTCATACAAACTACAGACACAGACTAATGTCAAATTACACAGACAGAAGAAGGAAATGAGTGAGCCTCTCTCAACTTGTCTGCGAGAGCTTGTTTGTCAGCACAAGAAACACTCAAACAGTAGGCCTACCAACAATGAGTCACCTTTCATGTCACAACATGATGAATAATCTACAACAGACTACTGCTGAATGTTATTTTAATGACTTTATCCTTTATATCCTGACACAAAATGCATAAAGTAAATTATAAAAAGTAAGGTTCTCATTTAATTTTGAAATGTGGACATAATTTGTCTTAAAGGCACAGAAATATGGTATGGCACAGAAATATGGTAATAATCACCATTGTAATACATTATGTAAAGGTACATAGTATTAAAATTACGCATCAATTTTATAAAATGCTCTTTTTTAAATTATTATTTAACTATGAACACATTAGCCTCCCACGTTTAAATTTCGAGAATTACTTTCCACACGTTTAAACTATTTATAAGAGTTTAAAAAAATTGAAACATGTGCTTTTTGATGCATGCGCAAATTTAAAATTTTGATTTAGAATTAAAAAATTTTTTTTATGAAAAAGTATGTTGTGCTGTATACCACTGAAAACTGCATGAAAACTGAGTAAAATAATACCACTCCTATCTCTCTAGGTCAAGCAGCTGTGGTGATTTCAAAATATGTCTGACGCGCGTTTTGGCCATTTTTTGAAAATTTACATAGCCGTAATTTCTAAACCGTTTGAGATATTATAAAAAAACTGTATTTTTATTCATCTCCATAAGGACTACCTACATACCAAATTTCATTAAATTCTGAGATGGCCAGGTAAAATTTTTAATTTTAGTGTGTTAATTTGTTACGGAATGACCCTTGAGGAAAAGTATGCCTATTACTTGGAAACACAAGGTTTCCTTAGTTATGGTTCTTTTACGAACATTTAGGGTCTTCAACTTCGAAAAGTCGTATTTTGCACAACTAATATATTTGTAAAAAAAAAGCTTACCTTCTTTCTCTGGAACAGTACGCAAATAAGTATTGCAAAATTCCGAACTCTCCAACGCCATAAAGAGTACGTAACTTAAGAAAAATCCAGCCGTTTGTCCAACGCTATTGCACGTTGATGCATGCCCTACATTCCGCTTTTTTAACATAGTAAGAGCCCATCCATCGACAGCAACATCTTGGGTAGCAGCCAAAAAGTTTAGGAAGAAGAATAAGAGTGTCAAAATTTCGATATTAGGGGGTACGTCATCATAACCCAGCCATTGATCTACATGTAGACTTAATAATAACATAAAAGCACCTAAAATTAAATTGCATATCCAAAATGACTAGTAAGCTAGAAACTGGTTGAAGCAAATCAAATTCCTTTGCATATGGAAGAAAAACAGTCTGTTCATATACATATAATATTTAAAGGGAAAAACAAATATATATACCTATTAAATATTGTGTTGGTACCATCCATGACTTTCTTCTTCCTATACTTCTGGAATAAATCCCGTCTACAATTGGGGCCCATAATAATTTTAAGCTAAATGGCCACGAAACAAAACTAAATTCAGCCTAAAATTATATTTAATTAATCAGAGTAAGTAAACGATGAAAACAATATAATTAGGTTCAAATCCAACCATAATACCTGTTGTTTATAACTGATACCTTTGTTTTGTAATATTAAAGGTATTGCAGCACTTAAACCTAAAGGTATACCTTGCAAAGTATACAAGAACAACAATAATATAATGTTTTGCCAATCTCCTTTCAATGAGGATGTTGATTTAGAATAAGTACCATTCGTCGTTATATCAATGCAGTCCTCTTTTTTTATTTGCATTTTTTTACGTTCCATTTTTAATGGATTTGTACTAAATATACATATGTTGCACAAATTTATCCAAAGGACACGTCATTGCAATAACAATTTTTATTATTGTATAATTCTAACTATTAACTGTCACGGAATATATATTAATAAAGACAATACTTTATGGTAATTATTACTAACGATTGGCAAAATTAATAAATGTACTGTAACTAAAAGGTTTTAAAAACGTAAGCAAAACCTCCGCCAATAAGCAACCAAAATAAACATGAAATAAATGTTAGGTTAGGAAATACGTAAGATTCGTTTTATATTATAGGTATTATTAGGTATTAATCCGGTAGGTACCAGATAATAATTCCGAATCAGAATACACAAATTTAATCAAATAATTATGATTTTGTGGATAATAAAGTGTGTGTTGACAAAGTATGTGGAGTTATAATTTTCAATTCTTCTCAAATATTTTGTTGTGTAAGAATTTATATGTTACAATACAATTTTGGTTAACAGCTCGAAGTTGAGGTTTTAGTATCTCGTAGTATATTAAAATCTATATAACGTACATTTATATAAAAAATTGTTTATATAATAATAACCAAAATCTTCATTTTTATAAGAAATAGCATTTGGAAGTCAAAATAGAAATAAACTTATTGTTTCATACATTTGAATTACTTTTTCTACGAATGTACGTGTTTACTGAGTTAGAAATCAATTTTAATAGAACAATATGTACTGTATAATGTCACAATTTCTTTTATTTTTATCACTTCAGAAGTTTTAAGTTTGAATTTCACAAGAATATAGATTTTATTCGACAAATATTCAATTTCATATTAATATCAGAAGCTTAAAACTTCACCATGCTTTGCAATTTTTTCCTTAAACAGTACAAATTGTGCTATTGTAAATGGAAACTTGGCACTTCTCAAGAGAGGGCGTTACATAAATCATGTTATCATAAATATTGAACTATATACCAATTGAGCTATATAGTACGTGACTGCAATGGATGTCTATAGTTTTGAGGCCAAGAATTTTATGCAATCCGCAATACTTTCTACACCTATCCCAGTTTAACTCATACTAAATATAGGAAAATTAACTTACCAACACATCAATCCAAGTAAAATGATAATTATTGTTTTATATTAAATTTATTTATAAAAAGATTTACTTTGGATATATTTATTTATAAGTTACTTAAGCAAAATAATTTTACTTATTTCTTCTTTGACTAATTGTGTACTTCTAAAAGTACCAGAATTTGCACAGATCATTTTTATTAGTAGGTTATATGAAAGGTGCACATATATGGAAGTATAGTAGATTATATGGAAGGATGAAATATTTTTAACTTTTTGTTAAACGTATATATATTTGACACGGATGACCTTTGTTTAGGTCATCCATTCCCATATTTTTATAAAGCACCTTCCTTATAATAGTTTTCGGACCGCACTTAACAGCTTGGCCGAACGCAGGTTGAGCATCCTTGTTCTAGGAGCTTGGCTGAGTGGGTGGCGGCCAGGGGGAGTACGACCTTTAACTTACCATTGCATTTACAAAAGCAATACACTAAACTAAAGACAATAGTTAGTCAAAGAACTAATAAATAAAATTATTTTACTCACGTAACTTATAAATAAAAATAAACAAAGTAAATCTTCTGATAAATAAATTTAATATACTAATACCAAGCAATAATTATTATTTGTACTTGTTGGCACTTTAATTTTTCCTATATTTAGTATGAGTTACACAGAGATAGGTATACCACAAGAATTGCAGATTGCATAAAATTAGTTAACCTCAAAACAATGATACTAGACATCCATCCTAGCTACGTAATATATAGTTCAATGAGATAAATGTACGTTGAGTGGCCTATCTAGCATACGGAGTATATTTTACACATTGAATTTTACTAGGGTTAATGGTATTATAGAAGATATAAAGAGGTATTCAAATTTGTCAGCAAGACTTGCAAAATTTATTTTATAAAAGAATGAAAACGGGTCTTTAAACTATTTTGCATAAAATTACTTAACCTCAAAACAATGATACTAGACATCCATTCTAGCTACGTAATATATAGTTCAATGACATAAATGTACGTTGAGTGGCCTATCTAGCATACGCAGTATATTTTACACATTGAATTTTACTAGGGTTAATGGGATTATAGAAGATATAAAGAGGTATTCAAATTTGTCAGCAAGACTTGGCAAAATTTATTTTATAAAAGAATGAAAACGGGTCTTTTAACTATTTTAGTTAATAGGAACATATAAAATAATCAGATGTATTCGTACTGTTAATCGTTGTTGTAGGTTTAGTTTCACCTAATTAAGTTGCTGACGAATAAGTTATGACTGTTATTTCTATTTCCAGTTGTTATGTCTATAATTTCTAAAAAAACTAAAATCGTACGGTTTGACGTACGGTAATTCATACGGTTTGACATACGGAATGGGTTAAACTGAGATAGGTGTAGAAAGTATTGCGGATTGCATAAAATTCTTGCCCTCAAAACTATAGGCATCCATAGCAGTTACGTACTATATAGCTCAATTGGTATATAGTTCAATGATTTATGATAACATGATTTGTGTAACGCCCTCTCTTGAGAAGTGCCAAGTTTCCATTTACAATAGCACAATTTGTACAGTTTAAGGAAAAAATTGCAAAGCATGGTAAAGTTTAAAGCTTCTGATATTAATATAAAATTGAATATTTGTCGAATAAAATCTATATTCTTTAGATTTTATTAACTCAGTAAATACGTACATTCGTAGAAAAAGTAATTCAAATGTATGAAAC
>WYDF02305909.1:0-15281 GCA_009867245.2 Adranes taylori | reverse complement strand
TATATATATATATATATATATATATATGAGTATAAACAATAGTTCAATATATATATATATATATATATTTATTTCCTCTATTTCTATTTCCTGACCTGGTTTAATAGCAAATAACATTTCCGACAGTTGAGTCTAAATTCTTTTTTTTTATTTCTTTACAAACAACCAACCTTTTTACGGTTATTTTTACCCTCATCATTATAAGGGCTCTACAAGTTTTGACTATACATCTAAAAATCTGGCTCAGAATTCTGCACACTTAATCCAGTTATCAATAAAATTTGTAGAACCCTGATGACGATAATGGAAAAACAATTGTGCAAATCACAACAATTGTGATTTGATATGCTATTAATAAATAATATTATAAGTTGAAATCGATACTAACACTATACGAAGCGCTTCGTTTCACCATCACTGTGTGCTCGTCACTAGCGTCTGGCACGATTTCAATTATGTCGCTGTTGACGAAAAGACATGTTATATAATAATTGCCAAAGGCAGTCATTTCGACATTGATATCGTTTGCTTATGTTTTGTTCCTTTACTTAACTTATCAGTTTTGTTTGATAAGTTGACTAAACGGTCAAGAATAATCAATTATAAGTTTTACCAGTTGTGTACTTATATAAATTAAAATAATTAAATGAGAGCTAATAGTACCTACTTATAAAAATGACAAGTACTATAGCTCATTCTCAAAGTACACAGTTAGCTGAAATTCAAATCACATAGAGATTAGACACAACAGTTGTGATTCGATATGCTATTAATAAATAATATTGCAAGTTGAAATCGATACTAACACTATACGAAGCGCTTCGTTTCGCCATCTCTGTGTGCTTGTCAGTAGTTTCAATTATGTCGCTTTTGAAAAAACGCATAATTTTATAAGCAAAAGATAGCAAAGTCGAAATGATTGCCTTAGGCAAAAATTATATAAACATGTCTTTTCGTCAACATCTACATAATTGAAATCGTACCAGACACTACCTGTGAGCACACAGTGATGGCGAAACAAAGCGCTTCGTACAGTGTGAGTATCGATTTCAATTTACAATATTATTTATTAATAGCATATCAATTCACAACTGTTGGGTCTAGTATCTATGTGATTTGAATTTCAGCTAACTGTGTACTTTAAGCTATTGAAATTGAGAATAAGCTGTAGTACTTGTTATTTTTTTATAAATTTTATCAGCTCTTATTTAATTATTTTAATTTATATAATTACATAATTAGTAAAATTTATAATATATTAGTCTTGACTGTTTAATCAACTTACCTAACAAAATTGCTAAGTTTAATCTTTTGCTAACACAATATTAATGGTACATTGCAAAAAACGCATACTTTTATAAGTAAAGGATAACAAAGTTGAAATGACTTCTTCTTTAAGTGCCGTGTCCTCTCAGAACATTGGCGATGAGTCGCATTAATTTCACTTTGTCCGCAGCGGACCTAAACAGTGTCGCGGTGTTTACTCCATACCATTAGCGAAGATTATTGATGCAAGTTGTTCTTCGGCGACCAGGGCCACGCTTTCCTTCTATTTTTCTCTGACTAACTATATGGAGCAATTCATGTTTGGAATTTCTCATTACCGCTTTTTTCTTTTTATGGTATTAAGTACCACTTTTCCTTCGTTCATACGCTGTGGAACCGTTCCATTTATAACTCTATCCATCCAGGATATCCTCAACATTCTTCGGTAGGCCCACATTTCGAAAGCCTCAATCCTCTTGCACATTGTTTCGGTGAGGGTCCATGCTTCCATCCCATAGAATAAAAGCTGAAGACATAGCAACGTAATAAGCGTATTTTTAAGGGAATTCTTAGAGCTCTATTGCTTAACACTTTTTGCATGTTCTTAAATGATGTTCTTGATTGATCTATTCTGCTTTTGATTTCTTGAGTTATGTCCCACTTTTCATTCACCCAGCAGCCCAGATATTGGTATGTTTGTAGTCTCTGCAATGTTTCTCCGTTTACGCTAATATATGTTAAGTTGTTAGCTATGTTTTTGTTTTAGCTGATGACTATCCATTGGGGGTTCTTTATATTTAAGCGTAGGCCCATTGTTGGCTATGGTCTGTTACCGCTGATAAGAGTGCCTGTAAATAATCTTTATTTGTTGCTGGTAAGACCGTGTCGTCTGCATATCTTAGATTGTTGATGACAATTCTATTAGCGATTATACATCTGTTCTGTCTTCGATAGCTTCTCTGAAAATTTTCTCTACATATAAATTAAACAAAAGGGGAGAGAGTACACAGCCTTGCCTGACTCCTAACTTAATAGGCACTTCTTCAGATGTCTGGCCGTTAACTCTAATGTCAGCTGTCTGATTCCAGTACAAGTTGGCTATTATCCGAATGTCTCTTATGCCGACGTCTATATCGTTCAATATAGCTACTAACACTGTCGTGTTGCACAGTGTCGAATACTTCCTAGTAATCTACGAAACAGGCATATACATCAACGTTTACATCTTGACAGCGTTGTATGAGGACCTGGATGCTAAACAGTGCCTCCCTTGTACCGAAACAGCTTTTAAAGCCAAATTGAAACTTACCAATGTTTTCTTCGCATTTGATGTATATTCTGGAAGGATCGATTTTCAGGAACAACTTTAGTACATGGCTCATTATACTGATCGTTCTGTAATCTTTACAATACATACAGTTAGTCTTCTTTGGTATAGCAACGAAAGTTGACTTGAGCCAGTCTTTAGGGATTACTCCCGTCTTGAATATGCAGTTGAGCAAGCTAAATAGAAGTGTAAGAGCCCAGTCTTCTTCCAACGTTTTTAAAACCTCTGTCTGTATTCCGTCTGGTCATGCTGTCTTTCCATTTTTTACACTTGATATAGCGTGTATGAGTTTTGCCTTGATCATATCCATTCCATCATCCAGAGTAATATTATGCGAAAAAATCTATGGAAGCAAATTCAGACTTCTTATCTGTAAAAAATGTTTATTGATTTTTGCTGGGTGTTTACTTTATCTTATTAGGTATTAGGGTATTAGTATTAGTATTAGTCATATTGTTGGGTATTAGTAAGGTATTAATGGGTATTAGTCTATCGTTTACGTAATGCACACATGGAAAAAAATAGGAAATAATGGACCATAAATATGATTGTTTAGCAATTTCTTCTATTATTTTAGAAGAGTTGAATCAACAGCATGAATCAATAATCTAATTTCCCAAATTCAATCGAGTTGCTGTAGAATATGCTAAGCTGTAACTTTTTAGTCGAGTTTATTTCTCTTATTTTTTATTAAAGTACTTATTCTATTATATATCTAATTCTGACTAATTGGATGTCCGAATAAGTTACCCTGTTTAATAAAAAGCTACTCATCCGTTCCCAAATAAGTGTCCCATTTTAGAAATAATGAAATTAAATATATCAGTAGAAATTTATTTAAATTAAGCATGGAAAAAATGAATCCAATAGTCGCTCGAAATAAAAAATGATATCTGTCAAAATAAACATCTGTTGACATTATGTTGTGAACTGGTAACATTTTCTAACAAATGTTAGTTTGGTTTTTACCAGCTGATAATTTGTTTAAGGTGAATTACTACGGTCGTCATGGCAAAAACTGCCCAGAAAGTGAAAAAACCACATTTGAATAGCGGCCAACGGCAAGGAATTGTACAATCTGTGTTCAAAGCCTTCCACAATGGTAAATATGGTGCCATTAATCGCATCAGTGCGGATTTTCACGTTTCATCAAAATTTTTTTTATTGTATTTGGAATTAGTAGCTAATGTGAAATCCAAGAAAAGAGGACATTCAGAAAGAAAACGTAGAAATCCACTACCACGAAGATCAGCACTTAGATAAATACAAATATTAAAACGAAGATAAATATTGCAACAAATAAAGTATATAATATTATGAATTTTTTTTGTATTGATCATTATTTAATTAATTATTATTTATTAGAATTAGTTTTATGCCATTATTTTATTCTACTATATAAATGCAAACTTCACTACATGGCGATCCTGCCAAAGCTTTAAGTAGCTTGGTTAATATCTTTCCATTTCAGACGTAACTTAATTTTTTAGACCGCAAAAATGAATATCTGTGCTCTATGTACCGAAATTGGTGAATAGCTAGGAACTATTGACTGCGTCTTAAGAGAAGGTGTTGTAAAAAGAGTTTCCTGTATCTTAAAACCTTTTCTGCAAGATGAGAACAAGAAGTGCAGGTTAGTCTTTGCTCTTAATATGTTATCCGACTCATCTAATGAATTTAAATAAATGGCCCAAAATGATTTTATTTAACGACAATGAAATCTATATTTTATGTTGCCCCTGACAATGAAATAGCAATTCGATCTAGCGAAAGTAAAAAGTTTCTGATCAAAGTCATGTTCTTTACCGCTGTTGCATGACTGTTGTACGATCCTCATCGAAAATCTAATATCTATCGGTCAGTCTATATTCGAAAAATTACAGAGAAATGAATTCTTGCGATTTGAAAAAAAATTGCCTATTGCTAGTAGAACCATGCGAATCAAAATCCAGCAAGAATACTAAACTGCATTGCAGTGCTGATGATGAGTTAGTTGTTCGCGCTGGTACTGAAAATGAGTAAACATAAAAATGATTTGACTCCAATATCAATGTCTTCGATTTGGTTTTTTTTAACATCATTCAATCATTATAATACAAAGAGTTCCTGTCCAGTACTGATAACTCATTGTGGCCGTATATAAAGCATGGGACGAAATAACCACGGAAAAATTAAACACTGTATTTATTACATTGCAAAAGTGTATGGATTTGACCATGCCTCATAAAGGAGGCAACGACGGAGGCAACGACTCAACTCAACTCATTGTTACGAAATCTAGTTTGTTCCAAACCCGCAACGCAGTAGCACGTCAGGACTTTGACCGTTTTTAGTGACTAATTTGTTAAGTTACTAAGTCTTTATTTTCAAATGCTTTCCATTTTAAGTTATAGCTTAGTTATGAATTTGCATTTTTTTAATGAAATTAATCACTTATTTTGGAATAAACAAAACTCCTCAATTGCACACTTATTATGGAACGGAGGGATTATGGCTTCTAGTAAAACATTTATTACCTATATGCAACTAAAACCCATGTTGTAAATAATGGAAATGAAATAAGTTGTAACATACGCTTCGGACCCCATTTGGAAACTGATACACCAGTTGGTAGTGACCCTAAAACAGCTCCAATCACTAATAACCAATAGTTCCAGTGTAACTTGAATTAAAAATATCATTTCTAAATGCAGTGTGTTATTTAATTCATACACTTAATATTCAAAAATATTAATCTTAATAAATATGAATACAATTTACAATCAATAAGTAATGTTTATAATAAATAAGTAATGAAATATTTATGTGTTTATATTATTTCAATTGTACCGTAATAGAATATAAATCTTATAAATTATAACTTGAAAAATTTATATTTACCTTGCTATCAGTAATACTAACTCCCCAACTAAATAATATCCCTGTTGCGAATGCATTAATGTATGCTAAAATTTGAAACAAAACATAAGTATATTTTAATATAGTAAATTATGAAATTAATATTTCTTATTACTTTTGCCTGCAAAAAATGTTCACCCCGTCCGGGACTCGAACCCAGATCTCTCGATTGCCGATCGGTTGCTCTTCTAATTGCAAACGGGCACTTATTCGAAGATGCAAATAATTGTTAATATGTATTTGTTTTCCGTATTTATTAAGATAGACAACTTATGTAGCAGGATTTGTTTTGTCCACCTGTTTTCGCCAAATCCTGATATATAAGTTGCCTATCTTAATAGATACGGAAACAAATATATATTAAAAATTATTTGCATCTTCGAATAAGTGCCCGTTAGCTACATTGGAAGAGCAAATAAGAAATATTAATTTCAGTCGATGTTCAAAAATAGAAAACACTGATATAAAGAAAATGTATTTAAATAGCATTGGGTTGGGACAAATCAGTGCTTTGTACAATATATTACATTATATAATTGGAGGCATGTGTAGTAAACATAACCTCCACAAAATATCAGACTAGTACCAAATACTACGTATTAGCCCCCAATAAATCTTTTATTTTTGTATGGATTGATGATTAGACTATTTCCAAAATGCTTTATTTGTGCTTCTAATGCACCAAATAAAGTGCGTCAATATAATTTATATATTGTTGCATGTTTTTGAAAGTGATATCAACTCAGATTCTAGTTTGGGACTATATATCCCAACAGTTATTTTATTTGGGATATTATTATCCCAACAGATATAATCATATACTTTAAACAAGTGCATGTCTTTAGAATGGATTCAAAACAAGCTAAAAGTTGCCCGCATACTGAAAGTGAACTGAACGACATTGCAACTAATATTGACGAGTTTGACGAACCGTTCAATAGTGATGATAGTGTAGCTGATAAGGACTGTATTTTATCTTCGGATGAAGCGGATGATGATTCTGTTTCTTCAGAAAATGAAACTAATAATAATAGCGATGAAGTTATAGAAGCGGAAAATGGTTCATCTGATGATAGCACAAAATTGCCAAGCAGTGCTCAATTATATCGCTCAATTATATCGCGTGAGCTCACCAATGGACTCCTGAAAGTGTATCTTAGAAGCCTATTTAAATTATATTCACTGTTCAATGTACAAATCCAAGACTGGAAATTTTGGGAGAAGAAAATAGCAAAGCCTATATTGAAAACGTCTGCTAAAGAAATTGTATTGGTCACAGGTATCATGCTGATTATGCATTATAATAGGATACCAACTTTTGCCATGTATTGGTCAAATAATGCATCGGTAGGAAATGAGAGTATCCAAAATGCGCTTTTACGAGTTGGTGCCAAACAAGATATCAAAATTATATTTCAATGAACCGAACGAGCCTGATGATGCTGGTAAAACATATTATCTCGTGTTGAAGCAAAGCTTTATGAAAGAACCGACTCAACTCATCAGACAGTGGACGAGAATCAATAGCCAAATTTAGAGGACGCTGAAGTCTTAAGCAGTAAATGCCATTTAAACCAAGTAAGCGCCTAATGAAATTTTGGTCAAAGTATGACTCAGTAACTGACTATGTTTGCGACAAATCTTTGAAACATATATGCAGACACATAGCACAGAACATAGCATAAATATATATGCAGCCAAGGACGAGCGCTGTTCTGAGGGATCTCCAGAAGGACATGTTGATAACAAGGTGGAGTCAACCATTTCTCCTAAGGATTTAGTTATCTGCTTCGACCGATTTTTTACGTCGATTTTTTTCTCACTTTTACTTGAATACTACACTATAATTTTAACTTTGTTTCCTTTTTAGTGCTAATACCATAACGTTTACGAATGATGTTTAAATTCAAAGATTGGGCATTTTTCACAGCTTTTTTCTTTACATTTTATATACGAGTATAAATAATAAATAGGCCTTTATTGACATAAATTTCCTACGTTGTTTATACGTTGTATAATCACAATTTCAACAACACAAACACAATTTTCCCTTAAAAAAATCAAAAACAAAACAATCAAAACAAATAATCATTAAGCCGAAAAACTATTTTTTTTCCTTTCTTTTCTTTTTAATATTTATATAATCTTATCCCCGTATATTTACTCATTCCTACTATATCATCCTCACCATCACTTTAGCTTGTATACCCCATACTTATCCTGCACCCCTCTACATTCACCATTCTTTTCACGTCCACCTTACACCCACACTTTTCTTCTCATAATCTCAGTACAATTTGCTTACATTCATTTTTTCAATAACTTTGTGTTATTTACATCCGGCCCCAAACATACTCTCCAATTTTTCGCCTCCTTTCTCTCTTTCATAGTCCATCTTCTTTCACTGCTGTCATTCTCTTCTCTTTCATATATTTGTCTGATAATAAATATTTTGGCAACCCCCACCACCACCGTTCTTAAACCACTGATATTTTTATTATAATCACTCTCCCTAAATCTTCCATTTCTTTCTTGCATTTCCACTTCTTTAAACTTTTCTTCCACTTCACTAATAACCAACGACCTTCTGATTGACGAGTCCGCTAGATCTCCTTTGCTAATTGATATATTTTTATTTTTGTACCGAAGTCTTTGATAATGTTAAGTTTACATTCCAAGAATAATGTATTTTCGTTCCAATGAGAAGGCTTCATAAAATCTAACAAAGTTATCGCAGTGGACAAAAGATATTTTCTTCTCACGCAAATAATTTTTTTCATCCCATTTTTGTAGCAAAGATGCGCTCTTTGTTAGAGTCTATTTTCCAAAAGTTGTAATCCTGTTTCACATGAACTAAGGCTTTCTGTGAAATTTGCAACCGTCATTGGATCTTCTGATTGAACTGGGCTTAAAGAATCAGGTTTTCAATTTCTTGTTCTTGCATTTCTGATTGTGCGTCTCATTGTGTGAATCCAGCTGTTCTTGCAGATCAGCAGCATTCATTTCTCAATTTAATTGTTTGGCAAAATCTACAACTTTTAAATCATGTTACTAATTTGATCAGGCTTTGGCGCGAAGTCCGTCTGGCGTCCTAGAATAAAAATGGACACAGATTTTTCCAGACATAATGTAAAGTTTTTTGTTAGAGTTCATACGATATGCAGTGCGAAACATTGATTTTTTTCCAGAAGTCTTTAACAGAGAGTCTGTTGTTTTGTCTCGTAACTTCATTCAGACGCATAAACGTATGTCTCGTCTAATAAACTTTAAATATTTAGGTGACTCCCTGGTTCGCCGGTTGAAGCAAGCCAGCTGCATTTGGTAGCAAAAACACAGGTTACACATGTGAATCTAGATTAGTTAAAGCAACAGGAGAATGTCCTAGTTCGTTCTCAATTAGCATCATCATTTTATACGGGCTTTGTTTCGTTTGACAATAAGATTCGACTATGGAGTGATGCCCCAAGCAGTCCTCAAAAGAAGAAGTTGTCACCCAAGCTTTATAAATCGACTTCAAAACCACAGGTAAGCCAGTTTTAGATTTATTTTTTAAAGCTGAGGCTTTCGGTCAAGTTTGCGATCGCCATTTAATTTTCTGATTGAACTGGCTTTAAAGAATCAGGTTTTTCAGTGTCTTTTTGTTCTCGCATTTCTGATTATGTGAATCCAACAGGTCTTGAAGATCTTCAGCATCAATTTCTAAATTTAATTGTTTGGCAAAATCGACAGCCTTTTAAATCACATTACCAATTTGATCAGGCTCTGGAGTTCATTCCCTCTGGGGTTCAAGAATAAACAATGTACAAAGTTTTTTCCAGACACAATTTAATGTTTTTTGTGAAAGTTCATAGAAGATGCAGTGCGAAGAGTTAAAGAATTGTTTCCAGAAATCTTTAACAGAGAATTCGTTGTTTTGTCTCATAACTTCATACAGATGCTCTAAAGGTCGTCTCGTCTAATAACCTTTAAATACTTTGATGACTCCCTGGTCACCAGTTGAAGCAAGCTGGTTGTATTTGGTGAGAAAAAAACAACTTACACATGTGGGTTGAAATTAAGTAGATTACCAACAGAATGATCTGTCCATTGTTGATTAATAACATCATTTTAAATGGAATTTCTTTAGGTTGGCAATAATATAAGTGGTGACCAAACCAATTCTCAAGAGGAGAAAGCTCTTGGATTTTCTGTGCGTGAAAGTAGGACAGGTTTTAACATACAATCACCAGCTGCATTCCCGCCAAACATCAGTGGCAATCGATCTTTAGCCAAATACCAGTGGCAATCGGCTTTAAAACCTCAAAACTATTTCTCTTTATGCGCGATAAAAGTTTGTTTAGGCATCGCCTTCCAGATCAGATCATTCTCATTCACGTTGAATATGGGTTGGTTGATAGAGCTACTTTCTTATATCACAGGATGGTAAGACACAGTCTCTTTAACAGCGTAAACTGGCGTCACCACTTTCTGCGATGCTATGCCAATTACAGCGACTTCTAAATCGGCTAAACCTTTGAATACTTTATCTTTGGCCGTCTCCCCGAATTCTTCTTTCAATCTCTCAAAAATTAGCTTAGCTTGAGAGCACACCATGTTCTGATCAGTAGGACAATTTTTCAGTTTTACCTGATTATCATACCAAAATTTTACGTTATTTCCCTTTCAGTCCCAATATCATAACGTTTACAAGTGAACGATTGAGAATTTTGACAACTCAGAGAATTTTGTCTTTACCTTTTATACATAAATAATACATAGACCTTTATTGACATAAATTTCATATGTTGTATAACTTTGCTTATACAACATAAGCAAAGTTAAAATCCACTAAATTAAATTAAATCCACTATTTAAATCCACTAATATTTAAATCCACTAAATTAAATTAAATTTTTGAAACACAAACAAAATTATCCCCTAAAAAACAAAATGAAGACAATCAAAACAAATAATTGTTAAGCCAAAAAAATTCTTGTTTTTTCCTTTTCGGTCTTTTATATTTCTATAATCCTATTCCCAGTATACCTATCCATTTGTACTATACCATCCACACACATACTTATCCTATACCCCCTCTACATTCATCACTCTTTTCATGTCCACCTTATATTCACACATTTCTTCTCAAAATCTCAGTACAATTTGTCTCAAAATCTCAATATCATCTCAGCACAATCTATGCCCCAATCATACTCTCTAATTTTCTGCCTAATTTCTCTCCTTCATAGCCCACCTCATCCCCTCACACAATTTTAATATTCTACATTTCCTCTCATCTTCTCTGATCCAAACCTTCCATTTCTTTCTTGCACTTCCACATCTTTCATCTTTTCTTTCACTTCCATAACAACTTTAAACCTTCTGATTTTCGATTCCGGTAGATCAAGCTTCTTTGCCAATTCACAAGTTTTTATTTTTGCACTGAAGTCTTTGATAATGTTAAGTTTGTATTTCAAGTATAATGTATTTCTGTTGTCGTTTGATACAAAAAATCAGTTCTACAATTTTTAGTGAACATAGTAGAGTCTATCAAGCTTCCGTGAATATAACTTCCGTGGATATAAGCTTCCGTGGATATAACGAACACAAAATAATTTTTATCTCTGCGTTTTCTTGGGGGGAATCGTTTTCTGAGTGGGGAATCAAATGGTGCGCGACACTGAAAGACGAATCGGTGGGAAAATGCAAAAACACATAAGTCCGGATTTGCGTAAGATGAGGTAGCATAACTGATTATCTTAATACATCGACTCGTTTTTTTAGAATTGAATATAGATATGCAACATTGTATATTCTTTCTTGAACTAACTGTATAATTAAATCTGTATATCATCCGGTGTATGAGCTTAACAAGTTAGATAAAATTGCATTTTCCTTGAAAAATATTGAATTTTTTATACTTAAAAAATTAAGCCTAAATGAGACCTGTCTTTCCAAAACGTAATAAGTGTCATTTTATCAATTTTTCTGTACGAAGCAAAAACATATTACACTGGAAAACAATTAAAAGTATAGACCTTGCCTTTTGTTACAACACCACTTTATACTTTTTGGTTTGAGAAACAACTCAAGGAACACATGGGTTGTATAAATCTTGGAAAAAAAGACATGTAGTAGGCAAGGTTGTCAAAACGTTGTAAGTGCCTGCTGGTTTTGGAGTCAAAACTTGGTCTGCGCAATGTCAATTGCATTTCTCTTTTGGTTCCATAGATGCTGCAAATCAACAAAATAGTCAAGTGAATTTGTTTGAGTTATTTGTGTCAAACTTATAAACGTAACCTTAATTACAGCTGTAAGAATTACTCCCTTTGTGCGGTGTCGAGAAAGGGCAACATTGCCATAATGTGCAGTAGTTTATCCGGTGGTAATCCCTTTGTTGTAGGATGTTGCTCCACACCAGTCGCGTCAAAGTCAGTAAGAAACCTTCCAGGTTTCAAAATGTTAACCTTAGTACTTGATTGTAGATGACCGTAACAAACTTCCACATTTACAACATCATTTGGCAGCTTAATCTTAATTTAGCAGCTTCGGAGATTTTTAACTTCGTGATATTGACGTTATTGTGCACTACCCTCCATCACGATGACCAGAAAAGGATTGGTGAATATTGCTGTTGTCATGATTCCTACAAAATCCATGTGCACTACTGCCTTACCTTGCCGCTTCCGTTTCTCCACTAAACGAAAATCTCTGTAACAAGCCAGGAATATTTGTTCTTTTACATGAATGTTGTGTTCAATTTCAGCAAATATTCCTTTGACCAGTAAAGTGAGGTACATTGCTAACACTATTTAGTTTTTATTTTGTGCACCGCAGTTGTCCGACCAGGCAATCAGTTTCCTCTTGTTTGTGCTAATCTCCGTCGTCAGAAAGTTGTAGGCGCAGTGGTCCACTTTTATTGAACCACGACCTCCCACGTTTTCTGTTCAACACACATCATACCAGTCCATTTCAGAATCATATATTCCCTAATTGCCACATGCGAATTGTTTGCAATAATACATTTCTGAGTCAGATGTCCTCTTGTATAGCCTTCACTCCTACTTCTGACTGTCTATGATGAAGTTCCTGCTGTACTCTTGCTTCTTGCTCTTCAGCATCCTCCGATACTTTAATCTGCATGTTCTGTTTGTCACAAGTAGAGCATGTATCTACGCAAGGTTGCCGGAAACTAAAATTGAAATTAGTCTAGAAGATTTGATTATACCACTAACCAGAATAAAATTAACCTTTATTGGCATACAATTCTACACAATCTGATAATAACATTAACAATTCAATATAATATAAAATAAAATATAAAATAAAACATTCTTCTTAAACCTATCACAATAAAATTCTTATGAAAAGAACATTAAACAAAAAACAAACAAAAAGAAAAAAAAAACAAAACCACGACAAAAACCAATAACAAAACATTTTTTCCCCACTTTTTTTTTTCTTTTACACTTTCTCTTCCACTTCTTCCCCTTATTTCTCCTTTATATTTTCTATTTCAAACCCTTCTTTGGTTTCGTTCTCTTTCCCTTTTTTCCTTGATCATAAACCTTTTCCCTCAATCCCCTATCCTCATCTTTCCATTCAACGCCCCTTTCCTTTTAACTCACTCTACCTAATCCCCCAGGGATGAAATCACCTGATATGCTGTTTCTTTTACTTCCCATCTATCCCCTTCATCTTGTCCTCTATTTTTTTTCATTATTTTCTTTCCTTTACCACTCTGCCCTAAACACACCTCCAATTCCTTGCTTCCAATTCCTTGCTCGACCATCCAATCAATTCGCACTCATTCGCCCAATGCTCCGGCAGTATTTCTCTAGAAATGCTTGATACATTCTTTAAACGTTCAGGTCTGGCGTGATTCGCTATTATTATAATGGTCTAATTCAGCTAAAAACGATGAAATGTGCTCACTAGTCTTATTACGCCATTCCTTTATTTTTGTTGCACTTCTCGTGCCACCCCTTATTTCACTCTGATCCATTTTCCCGTGGTGTAATACCATCTGTCATAGAAAGTCTTTAAACAAACTCTAAATTCTGAAGAACCAGATAAGGGCAGCAAACAATTGAATGAGTATTGGCGCCTACTCTCTGATGCCTGCTCGTAATTTCCATGTCACCGTCGTTTAGTTAGTTGAGGATGTATGAATCGCAGACAGTAAGACTGCAGTCTGCCAGTTGATACAATTTTCCATATAAATTTCTTCGGCAGTGTAAAGTGATGGAGGTACAGCTTAACTTACATCTGCAGGTTATCTCTTAAAGATTGTGAAATGACAGATATTAACTTGTGTACAAACCTCTGATGGTGGAGTTTTTGGAGGCACTGATCGTCTAGATGCTGAAACGTATCCATGGGCACTATTTCTCCGACACTTTTGTACGTTTATCACCCACTTTGAGGGTGTTCTAGTCCTTTGTTTTGCCCTACTTCCGTCGCTTTCCATCGTTGTGCCGCTACTAACGCCGCAGCAACTACAATGCTATTTGCAAGTGCCACAGTACTTACAACGTTTTGAGTTTTATGAGTGAATTTACAGGTGATAGGTATCAAGTAAATGGGTAACCTTAGTGGAAACCGTAAAGCTTGGGATATTCAAACCTAACCATGCAATAAATCTATAAAAGGCTTCTGTGGCACTTACAACATTTTGAAATGGCAGGCCTCAAAGTCAAGTAGATAGAAAGTTATAGAAGATAAAATTAAGTATGTTACCTACGAATGACGCCAAAAACGATTTAAATTGTTTACTTGTTCCATATTCTTCAATTTCAATCTGCTCTTCAATGTGTGCTCCATTATTTCCCCCATTTTCATTCATTTTCTTACAAAATTAATTTTTGTTGTTTGATAATCGCTTAAATATTTTAAATTTCTAAAATTTATATAGCCTACTGCATATAAGATACATGTATGTTATTTGTTTCGTTAAGATAAACGAAGAAATAAAAACGATTTTATTTATCGTTTAGTTTGGGTTAAATCTTATCATTTAACGCGTTACACTAATGGTTTCTTGAATAATAATAATAGACAAAAAGTCTAGTCGTTTACAATAAAGTTTTATAATGAATATACTTGAATTAGCTTCAGTATTTGATAATATTATCTCAGTAATGATGATAATAACGTTTTGACATAAGAATATACGTCAATTTATAGTTATCAGTATTTCATTAAAAACATTTCATTACGAGAAAGATCTGATTAAAGAAAGTTACTACATATTATTATTTTTTAACTTTCTACGGATAGAGGTCGGCATTTTCAGTTTTAGGCGCGCCCGGGTCCGCCTTAACAGTTTTTGTTTTCTATTAAAAATCTCGTAGGGCTCTGGAGACATAAAACATGCGGACTACCCGACACAAAAAAACCCGAGACCGCTCGCTCGCTTGCTCGCTCTAAGCCAGCATTGTCCAGCGTGCGGCCCAACTCAGACACAAATGCGGCCCAACGCTCATAAAGAGGATTACTTACTTGTTGAGATAAACTGTGAGGCACTCTGCTTAATTTGTGTTGCTTCCGTACCTTTGTTCAAAGAATATAATTTCAAAAGGAACTACGCGCAAAAATATACTTTCCAATATGATGCGTTTGAAGGTCTGTGCTGGAAAGACAATGTAGAAGCACTAAAAGAGTGCCTTACAACTCTAAACTTGTCAATAAAGTTACTATCCAGTCAGGATCAGTTGTCACCCCACTAAACTAAACTCCCTCATCAGTTGACCATGCTATGGCCAAGGTATTGCAGGTTCCATTGGCTGTAAAGCGAATGCTCTAGCGTATA
>WYDF02305898.1:0-15281 GCA_009867245.2 Adranes taylori | reverse complement strand
AAATTGCCACGTAAACTTTTATAGGGAAGTCACGTGGGGAAATTTACCCAGATCGACAAGAGATACTTAAATATACTTTCTTGCCACGGCCCTTTCTTGTCATAATTCTCTGAAATTATGAATTTCTTTTTGATTGTTTTGTAAATAGACTTTTTGTTTATATGGAAGTGCGGTAGAATTTTTTGAGGCTTAATTTTGAATCATTCTTTCGATGGGTGTTACCAGTTATTGCGTTTCTTTGTTGTTTTATTTTTATTTCAATTTGGTTACTAATATGAAATTAGAATTTTATATATGACACAAACAATACGTACATTCTGACGATAAAACATTTCATTGTTCCGAATGTAACTATAAGACAGCACTCAGATCTCTTATGACAGCGTACAAACTCGCGCATTCAGACAATATTTCACTGTTGTTGCTCCGAATGTGAATATATCATTTGGCAATACATAAACGAATACATTTTAACGATAAACCAATTCATTGCTACGAATGCAACTCTAAGACTATATGAAAGGCTGTTTAATTAAAACACAGATACGTACATTCTGACGATATAGCATTTAGTTGCTCCTAATGTGATTTCATAGTTATAAATAAATAAAATTCAATATTATAAACTGTTTTACTAAGTTTCAGTATATATATATAAGTATCTCTTGTCGATCTGAGTAAATATCCCCACGTTACTACCTCTTAAAATGGGACGCGCCAATTTGGTGGAGGCTACTTTTTTGTTTACATAGAAATGGGATAGAATGTATTAAGGGTTCAATTTTGAATCATTCTTTCGATGAGTGTTAGCAGCTCCTGTATTTTTTTGTTGTTTTTTCAATTTGATTACTAATATAAAATTAGCATTTTAAATCCGACACAATTAATACGTACATTCTGATGTCAAACCATTTCATTGTTCCGAATGTAATTATAAGACAGCACTCAGATCTATTATAACTTACGCATTAACTCAACTCACGACTCACGCATTCAGGCAGTACAGCATTTTGTAGCCCCTAATGTGATATGAGACAGCACTGAAACGTCTATTAATATCACACAAATGCGTACATTGTGAAGAAAAGCCATTCAATTGCTCCAAATGCGACTATAAAACTACATGAAACGCTCATTTATTAAAACACAGATACATACATTCTGACAATACACAATTTCATTGCTCCGAATGTGATTTCATATTTATAAATAAATAAAATTCAATATGATAAAATGTTTTAATACGTTTCAGTAAATATAAGTATCTCTTGTCGATATGAGTAAATACCCCTACGCGACTACACTATAAAATGGGACGTGATAATTTGGTGGAGGCTACGGCTCATTATTATCAAAATTGTTCGCAATTATGAATAATTTTGTTTTTTTATTTGCTGGAGCTTCTTGTTTTTGTAAAATTGATTGTAAATTTGATTTATTTCTGTTTTGCGAATTGATTGTTTATTTATATGGAAATGGAGGAAAATTTTATGACTAATCAATTTTGAATCATTGTTCGATGGGCGTTAGCAGCTGTTGTACCTTTTTTGTTGTTATTTCAATTTAGTTACTGATATAAAATTACCATTTGATATAAGACACAAAAACGTACATTCTGACGATAAAGCCATTTTATTGTTCCGATTTTACTTATGAGGAAGCCCTAAAATATTTTATGATAGCGCACAAACTCGTGCATTCGGACATAAACCATGTTGTTGTTCCGAATGTGACCATAAGACTGCACTCAAACCTCTATTAATACATTCCAACGATAAGTCATTTAGTTGTTCCGAATACGAATATAAAAGAATATGCAAATCTCATTTGGCAACACATAAACGATTGCGACTATAAGACTACACGAAATGCAAATTTGTTTAGACACAGATGTATACATTCTGACGATATACCATTTTCCTGCTCCGAATGTGATTATGATAAACAAATAAATGTATTATGAATTATGTCTCATGTTATTTTATTTTCTTTTATCATACTGAAAGTTCTGTTTTGTCACAATGAGGATGGTTGAAAGAGTTGTTGGTTTTTTTTTATTATAAATCACATGAACGATTAATAACAAGAATAACTAGAAAATTTGATTATCAAGATACACAATATATATAACAAAATAACATAATAGCTGTAACTAATTTTGATTCTCTTCTTTATTCATACGTATTTTCACCTAATTTAACTTTACGCTTCAATACATATAAAACACCATTCTTATAGCGTGGCGTGCTGCCGCTACCTACAGGTAGCGAGTATAGCAAAACCTAATTTCGCATAAGACTGAGACAAAACCCTATATTTCCTGCTACATTTCTTGATTGAATGATATGAAACGATGGCAGGCGGGCTAGTACGGTATAAAGCAGCAATATCTAGTTGTTGCTTTAAATTCAAACAGTAGCGTAGAATGGTTAAAAGATGAATAGTACACAAATCCTATTCGTGTGAAATGAACTATATACAAATACAGCAAAAGTGTGCTTTATAATCCGATGCTAACGACCAGTGCATTGTCAACTAATCTGCAAACAGGCCTGATTTAAATGTAACCGAAACACTTAAAATGATGCAAAATGTAACTCATAACACCCCCAACTGGTTCTTATGAGAAACAAAGGCGTTGCCAATGCATATCTAGATCTGCAAAAATTATTTAGCACATAAGTAGACTACTTAAATGTGGTACCAGACAAAGGACTTCAGTAGTTATACAATGTTCTCTCTCTATCAAAAGTACTGTAAGAAATACTTTGGATTAAAAATGAATCAAGATGGCAACTCAATTCATCAACAAAATTTTCGACTAATCTGATCAACGTCAAAAAAGGGGCTCATCAGACGATGATGGTGCTGCAAGCGAGGAGAAGAATCAGACTCTTCAACATTAGGCGAAGATACTGATTTAAAGCATGTTGCAGAATTAATAAAGTATGCTTTAACGAATGATGTTCAAAGAAAATATGATTCTCTGCCGAATTCGCTGCCGTATGCAACTCGTATGGATAGAATTACTTTTATACTCCGCACTCGACACAGCCATTTTCACGTTTGTTTTTAAAACGTGAAAATATCTGTCGTGATAAAACACCAAAAGGAATAACGTCGAATATGAACGGTGTATCCTCCATCTTCTTTCCTTTTCTGATTCTCTCTCTGACGCACGTTGAAGACAGGCGTTCCTTGTTTGCGACATCAATTGGCAGTGCTCTCGCCGTCCGCTGCGGTTGGCTCTGACTTCCCTGCACCTCCCCTTTTTTGTGCACCACGGAGACGAACTTTGCTTCACTTGAGGCTTCAGGAGTCAGTTCTATACGTATAGTTCGCTAGCTGCATGTATACAAAACTTGGCATTGTACCCCGAAGTTGTTTTCCTCGTTCCAATTGTTCTATAATAAATCAATTCTTGATTTATTTAATTATTGCGTTATTAATTCGTTTAGTTGATGGTTTTTGAAAGTTTTATTCAGTTATCGATTTAGATGAAAGCTATGATGATATGCTAATAACAAGTTTGGCCATTTACTCATTTAACTGCATTAAAATCTTCGTTCATAAAGCATCGCCAATCTATCTTTGCGATGCCATTCTCTTGAACTTTTGAGCCATTCTCGTTCGTAAAGCATCACTATTTTAAATGTATTATAAAGAGTATTAAAAAAAGAAATAAAAAAGTATTTTTAAAAGTATATTAAAAGTAAAAGTATTCATTGATAATAATTTTATTTATTCCTTGCAAATAAACATGTTTGTTATTTTCCATTTGCTGTCGTCTATATGTGTATATAACTGCCTACTCACTGCTTTAATAATGTTTCTAACGCTAGATTGGTAACCAAATGTATTTAAATCTCCATTTGCAATAAAACTCGATACATAATGCGTGGTCAAATTAAACACAATCTCTAGGTGTAAATAAAGAACAAGTGCATTTCATCGTACAGCATCGTGTTCTATATGAATCGAAGCTGGTTCCTATTAACTGGGAGCTGTTTCCTATCAAATGCCAGCGGTTTGCTATCAAATTAGAGCTTCTCCTATCAAATGACAACTGTTTTCTGTCACAAGGGATGTATTCATCGAAGCTGTTTTCTAACAAATGCCAGCTGTTTCCTATCAAATAAGAACTGTTTTCTGTCAAATGACAGCTGTTTCCTAATAAGTAAGAGCTGTATCCTATCAAATGATTACTGCTTCCTGTCACAAGGGATGTATTAATTGAAGCTACTTCCTATCAAATAACAGCTGTTTCATATCAATAAGAACTGTTTCCTGTCAAATGACAAGTGTTTCTTAACAAATAAGAGTTGTTTCCTATCAAATGACAATTGTTTCCTGTCACAAGGGATGTATTCATCGAAGATGTTTTCTATCAAATGACATCTGTTTCCTATCAAATATGAACTGTTTCCTATCAAATGGCGGCTGTTTCCTATCAAATGACTGCTGTTTCCTTACAAATAAGAGCAGCTTCCTATCGAATGACCATTGACTCCTGTCACAAGGGATGTATTAATCGAAGCTGTTTCCTATCAGATGGCAGCTATTTCCTCTGAAATAAGAGCAGTTTTCTGTCAAATTACAGCTCTTTCCTAAGAAAGAAGAACAGTTTCCTATCAAATGACAACTGTCTGCCACATGGGTGTATTAATAGAAGGCTTTTTCTATGAAATCACAGCTGTTTTCTATCAAATAAAAGCTGCTTCCTATCAAATGACAGTTGTTTCCTGCCACATAGGATATTATACTTGCTAAAAATATCATTGGTTTTATTTGCCAACTCCCAACATTTAGATCTTTATTTGACTAAATATCTAAATACATATTTAGTTCATACAGACCATATAGAACACATATTTAGTTCATAGAAATATATTTCAAAGACAAATTTAAATATATATATATTGGCTTTAAAATTGAAGTATGTACTAGCAATGCACAATTCAGGTAAACAATGATGAAACTAATGCAGTTAATTTTAATTTGAGCAGGCACTGTAACCTTGAAAATAATGCGCCAAGATTCCATTGCATTTTAAATTTCGCCGCGGAATTTCGTTCGCTAAACAAAATATTTGATCAAATATTAGTTGATTTTGTTTATAATTCTTATGAACGATTGGTCCAAAAGCCGTAAATAGTCGCAGAATATAACTTTCTCTACTCTAATCGAGCGGAGTGGACAAAAACAACAGTAAATGGCATAAACAAGTACGGAATGCACACAGAATGGGCTCTTTGAATACTCTCTAGACTGCTGGGTTCTTACACATGATCTTCATTAAAGTGCACAAACTGGACTCTTTCCAGAGTGAGTGCGATGGAATAAACAAAATTTTAGTAAAGGAACCTGTGACGCGACAGTCTCCCAATCGCGACGCTGCTAATGGGGGGCCTTAGTGACTTGTTGCAAATGGCGCAATCAGATTACTTATTATTTGCAGAATAAAAACTGCATTCGGAAATACGTTCCTCCGGTGCCAGGTTCGTTTAACATGAGATTGTGCGCTGGAAGTAATGTTATTGTCCCTCCGGTCCTCAGTGGTTTACAGAGGGCACAAGTAGCTGCGAGTCTTGCCAGATGTCCAAGGTTCGTGATCTTGTCGGCAGCTGTAATAAACTTAATGCTAATGGCCGAAACAGCATTAACGTTTTAATAAAATAGTTTATAGTTTTTCATAGACAATACAAACAGAGAAATAAATTTTTTCAAGCACAGAACATGAATAACGGAGAAGGTAGGTGTCCCAGGAAATTGCCGTACACGTGTAAAACTGTGAACCATAGATCTTACTCGTCGTTAAGTGACTACGACTGACTGTGAACCACAAGCCAGCCGTACACATTCTAATAAGATAGGAACAGATTAAAGGATATGTAAGAGGGAGAAGTAAAGCTATTAAACACATGTAATACAATGAAACAATGTAAGGTGAATAAGATTGCTTACAAACGGCGTTCAAATGTTGGCAACCTATCACTGAGCGATGACTGGTGCTTTGGCTGCTGCGGAGCTTGTGGTTGGCTTATACTGCTGTCGGCTGACTCCTTTTGGAATAAACTAAAAAATGACTTTATATGCTTAAAAATCTCGCTTATATAGACATGAGCCTCGCTCAGGTTTTACTCCTCGGATAGAGGCGTATTTTGTATGTACGCTTCAATACCGCTTATTCGCCATACAAACGTCACATGCAAGCACGTCCATCCATCCATACACAAATGCGCCTAATAAGCTGCAAATAAACAGTTATAAACAGTCAGCTGCACAAATAACTTGCCCACATTCTATCTCCCTTCAACCCATGCGGAAACATACGTTCACATAAAAAGCAGTACTGGCGGCACATACCATTCGTTCCAAATCATGTTTATTTATCTTCCAATAACAACCAGTGACAAGAAATTCAATACTTGTTTACATATTCATTTTTACATATTCATGCGGATGGATTCATTATATAAAATTGATATTTATTTATATTTATAAAATATAATATTATTTCCAGCTCCTAATTTATCTAGATAAACTCAGGCATATATTTAAACAGCAAATACGTTTCTTTTTAAAACTAGAGAGATCTAATAAGGTTTCCACATTTCATCCATTGAATTAATTTATAGACTTTATTTTTTACAGTAACGGGCAGCACCGTTACGAACCATGCCGTAAAGAACGCATAAGTTGATTAAGGCATGGAAAAAAGCAGGTGCTCGGTACATAGTCTAATAGAGGTGCTTAAACTAATACATCATTCAAGTACTCACATAACAAGGGATTTGGAAACATATTATATTTTCAGCATGCGAAAAGGATCACGATTTGATTTAAGACAGAAGATACTTCTAGCGCAAAGTGGGCTTTGGCGAATCTATGTCAAGCATCATAATGACACCGCAAACAAGTACTTTTCACAATTAAATAATTAGTATGTCAGGCACAAAAATACCATAATCATAAACATTTTAATTTACTTCGGAATTGTATCTGAATAATTATACATTAATGCAGTGCCTTAATTATTAATTATGGAGTCGTTAGAGATGTCTTTTGAGAAAATGTCGATTATAATTACTACTACGATTATAATTACAGTAATTTAGTTTAATAAAAATGCTGTCAATAATGAAGTAGTTAATAAGGCAAAGATTCCAATTGCTATTGGTAGTTCATCAAAAAATTACCAAATACATATAATGCCAACATATCCCAATACATTTAGGTCAAATGTCATTTATATGTAAAATTATATGTATCAGTAATAAGGATATGTGTATATTATAATAGTAAAACGGCGTCCAGTCCGTGTGAAACATTTGCATGATGAGACATTCGTCTGATGACGCAGTAACGAGTCTACATAAGCAATAGCAGAGCAATAGTTCAACGGCATTTATAATTATAATTTAACGATAGTATAACCTACATTTGATATTGTAATTATCAAGTCATTTTCGAATAAATAATTTTTTCTTGAAACAAATTTTAGTTCTACAAACTATTCTACGCCAGTGATTTATTTTCCTATATTCCATATAACGTCGGGATTGTAGAGTTTCACAATGTCAGATCCAACGACAATGGAATCTAACCCAGATTCATGTTAGGCGGTTTAAAGGATTTACCTTATTACTACTCGTGTCTTTGCATATATGATTTGTTATGCGACCGTGCGGGGAGCACCGTTCTCTCACCGTATACCGTGCGCTGTTGAAGAGGATTATGTTGTTGGATTTAATTGCAATGTGTTTTTAAAGTTTTATATGTGTGGGTTTATATAAAACACGGGGAAGAGCAAAAAGAATGTAATGAATAATTTATTAGCTTATCTGTTTTAACATAAATTTCCTACTTAATAATTAAATACATTGCTTTAAATAGTTAAAGTGAATATTATGATCACTTGTACATTTGTATTTTTCTCACTTGTAATTTTCAACCCATTTGTATGCATTGTACATAAAATCATTGCTGGAGATTAAATTTTTATTATTAGATAACATTTTTAATATTCAATGAAATATTTAATTTAATCTTTATTGGAAAAAATTGCTGTTATTTAATAAAATATTAAATAAAATTATATTTTAAAATATTAAATTAATAAAATATAATTTAATGTCTGTTACATCAAATTTTTAATATTAATGAAAATATTTAATTTGATGTCTATTTAAAAAAAAATTAAAATTCAATATAATCTAAACCAAATATAAGTTTAATTAATGTGGTTACATCTTTCAATTTATTTAATCACCATGAGACTGTATACAACAATAAATTTAATTAAAATAACAATTAAATATATTTAATATTATTCTTTAACTTACTTCATTGAATAATAACATGAAACGTGGACGTCTAGATTTGATTAAATTACTTTTAACAATTAGAAAACTTTTAAAAAAATTATCGTTGAACAACTAGGAGATTAAATAAAAAAAATCTAAATCAATTGTGGTAGCATGGAAGAATGTTAAAATAAATGTTTGAATTGAAAGCAAGAACACTTCAAATTGAATAATTAGTTGATGATGTTAGCTTTAAATTAGATCTGGTTCTGTTTACCAATATCCCCTTAGTTATTTGAATATTTAATTTAATAAAAACAGATTTAATAAAAATTTGTTAAAACTGATTTAGAGCACTGCGTAATATTCTGAGATTTAATATAGTGACCCATGGATATTAAAATAGGACATGTGGTACTTAATAAAAACGCTAAACTTGACTCGTTTATTTTACAATTAATAAACAATACATACAAAACTAATAAAAGAAAGAACAGCACTTGCACAAGCTGTTCTAGTGGATTGCGTGACTAATTTCACGAACCGACGGCCATACCGATGGTATGAAAGAAGCCAAAGGATCATGTAACTGATTGTTATTTTTGTATCGTTAAGAGAACTGGATTTTCATCGAGAAATAGATACAAAATCGTTTATCCAGATTTGAATTCAGCAATCAAGCCAGTTCCATATGATCCCTCATTACCAGTTTCAATGCCTCTGATAAATGGATTAGATTCTATCGAAGATGAGATGGAAGTAGGCTCTTGTGAGAAACATGAAGATACTGCCGATCTTGGCTATTCATTTGATGTTCGGAAAACGCCAGAAGTATTCACTCGAGAAGAACTAAATGATTTGGTCCGAGACTTATCCCTATCGAAGGAAAAACGTCACGCTATAAACAAAAAAAATTTGCTCGCAACAAACGTTGAAGTATGCCACTATCGAATGCTTAATCTTCAATTAGCTACGTTTTTTACTGTTGATGGCCCATTGTGCTATTGCAAAGACATGGAAGGGCTATTTGAAAGTTTATCGCAGTCGCATTTGAATGGCGTTTCGTCATCGATTCGTCAAAGCGAAGCTTGAAAGCTGTGTTGTTTCCAAAAAAGAATCAAAAATCATGGATACCAATCGGTCATTCAGTTCAAAGTCATTAGTACGTTGATGGGCATGCAAATGGGTTTCACAAATTTCTACTGTTTCTTGTGTTTGTCGGACAGCCGTGATGTAACAGAATATTATGTAAAACGACATTCGGACCAAAGGAACGAGTATGAGCCAGGAAAAAATAGTGTTTGAACTTTCCTTTGAGCGATCTACAAAAGATTTCTTGCAGATCGCTTTATATATCAAATTTTTTACCGCCTCTTTCTATCAAACTTTGTTTGATGAAGAACTTTGTGAAAGCATTGAGAAAATCTAATTCGGTTGGATTTCAATATTTGATGGAAAAATTTTCACAAACCAGTGCAGTAAAGAAGGAATTTTTGTCAGACCTCAATTTAGAGCGGTTCTGCGAGATACGAATTTCTAAAATTCTCTCAGACAAAGAAAGCTTGGTAAGTTTTTATTCGGGTTTGTGCTAACTTTGTTGGTAATCACAATTCATCTGGCTGTGAGCTATGAGGCAGGCATTCAAAAGCTGCTCGATTAATATAAAGAATGGGATGTCGCATGTCTTTGAAGATGCACCTTTACATTCGCATCTGGATTTTTTTTTGCTGAAAATCTGGATGCAGTGTGTGATGAACAAGGCGAACGATTTCATCAAGACATTCAACTGATGGAAGATCGCTATCAAGGGTTTTTGGAATTAAAGCATGAGGGATGATTACTGCTGAATGCTCTATCGTGATAACTCGGACAATGTTATTAAAAGAATGTCATATTCGCAGCGATTTTGAGCAAATGTTGTGATACATGTAGTGAACAAATCATTGGATATGTGAATTCTGACTTAAATTGTTGACAGATGTGAGGATCTAAGTTACTTAAAGGGTGGGAGAGTTGCAAATTCATACAACACAATCTTATGGAAATATCTTAAATTCCCTGAAATTTGCTAAATAAGTGGGGTCCTTATCTCAAGATTCTGTAAGAGGAAAACTTAATAGATATATGGAATCAGCGTGAAACGTTTATCCACAAAAAGTATTTATATGCGTGAAGAGAACAAAAAGTTACATTTTGTTGACCAGTGTAATTATATATTATATTTTTTATCTTTAAAATAATAATAATTCGTAAACGCAATGGTATTGACTTTGGTGTTGTATTAAAAAAATTAAATGGTATGGTATTAAAAAAATACTAACAATCTCACTAAAAATTAGCAACATTTAAACATTATACAAAATCATATATTTTAATGCAATTTAAATTAGAGAATTTCTTCAGGAATTTTCCTCTGTTTATCCTTGGATGAACATATTTCCGGGCATGAAGAAGTATTTGAGGTGTTCATTTGCTTTAATTCGTTTCCCTCGTCGTTGGTTGTAGCTTGATGGGTGGCTGGGTGGCGTCAATTGCGCCTGAAGGGACCTTGCTTCTTACTAATGCCACTGACTGCTTAATGATCAATATGCTGACGACCACGCCTAGTGCTATCCATAAGTACTGGACTGACTAGTGGTGTTCTCCAATGTGACGCCAAATCGTGTTCCTTATACGTTGATGTAGAGCGTTCTCATTTGACCAAATTTATCCCATATCTCCTCCTATTGGCTCGAGAGGATCTTCTTTACTTATGGCTGATAACTTATGATAAGTTATATTCAGAGTCGGGACTAATACGCAGAATATATTATTAACTAGCATAGTGGATTTATTGTTTTTTGGGGTGTCTGTAATATGCATTCTTAGTCGATTCAAATCACTCCGGTTTGTTGTAACATTCTTGGTGACATTACAGACAGTCGCTACAATTGTTGCACTATTTGTTATGAACATACACGTGTTGGTTATGTTCAGTATCAGCCAAATCGTCCACTTTAAGGGATACGTTCTCACCGGATATTGTGTTGGCTGTACTCGGTGGTATATGGCATCAATGACACCTTACTCACATTTGCTCCAAAACCAGAGGTTAGTAAATGTCTTAATATTCCTTTCTTCTGGCGACTTACTTCAAACACATCTTCAAGGTGTTCTATGTAACTCTCTTTTTCTTGTCACTGCTGAAGTAATTCTTATCACAGAAATTTTTTTGAGCAGCTTACCATCCATGTTTGAATTGATGGATGAATGAACCTGTTCTAGTATAGTCGTCTTTAAATTGTTATTTGGATCATTTCGGCGTATAATTTATGTTGCAGATACTAGATACTGTATCCATCCTGAGGTTGCCAATGATGCAGACGGAATATAATCGCGTTGTCCTAAATTCTTTTTCTAATTCATTGACCGCATCTACAAAGTTCGTGCCGTCTACAACATCGTATACATAAGCATCTTTTTTCGCTAATTTTGCTGCTATTGAGTGACTATTTTCCTCATTCAAGCTCATATTGTTCTTCGTTTTACACGGCGCATCATCCACAGGAAATTCTTTCGTGGTTGAACTTTCGTTTGTTTGTTCGTTTGTTGATTAGCCTGGCAGTTTGATTTCGCTACCATATACCATATTGTTGGAGAATAACCAGTTTCATTGATCGTTGAACGCAATTCCAGTAACACAAATAGCAGTGCATCTACCCAACGTGCTGTGTTTTAGGCTCTCAGTGGATGGTTTTATTGTTCTGTGGAAACGTTCAATTTTTCTATTCGTCTGGGGATGGTATACTGTCGTATGTAAGTGATTAACACCTAATAAACTTTTCAATTCTTCAAAGAGAAAGGACTCCAATTGTCTAGCTCTGTCCGTAATTATACGATGTGGTACACCAAAGCGTGAAATCCAGTCCATTAGGAGTTCTTGTGCTATAGACTCTGCCGTTATATCTTTGAGTTATAATTCCTCGACCATTTTGATTTATGCTTAATAAGTGGAATTAGGATGGATTCTCTCTTCTAACACACGGTTAACCCTGGTAATATCTTTTGATTTTGGCAAGAATTTAGAAAAATGATGGTGTTGTCTTACCTTTAAATCCTCAATGGACCCGTACGCATCATCATATGTAGGGGCCGCAGATCTTGTTTGGGTCATTTACATCTTCATTTACATCATCTTCATCATTATCTTTCCGCAATAGTCCTGGCTTTTAAAATAGGCTACGTAGTCCCGAAGATTTTGTTTGGACACATTTGAATGTTCAGGATGCATATTCAGCCAGATCGTATACATATCTATAATTGTAGCCTCTCTTAGTGGTTTGGCTCAATTCATAGACGCCCATTAAATCCTGATGCAATCTCTCTGTCCACTCCAGGTGCTCGGTCCCGGCGTTGGACTCAGTTCCTCCCTCGTTAGAGAACCTGCATCTCGAGCTATAGGCAACTGAGGAACTGGTTTCACTCTTTTATTTTCGGGAACTAAGTTCGTTGCTTCTTCAGAGGAGTTAACCCGGAAACTTTGTCGGTTGGAGATACTGTGCCGCTGCCCCCAAACTCAAGGGTATTTCACAGTTTAGAGACTAGGGAGTCATCGGCAAGAAATGCGCTCCCTTTTGTTGTCAGCAGTCAATTGGGGGTATACGATCTTATTCCTCCCTTATGTGATTCGGATACATAGGTACGCTATAGTCGACCAACAGTTATCAGCTGACGTACATAACCGCCTTGTGTTAAATTATTATTATTATTACCAGATAAAATGTTTAAATGAATTTTTTAAATGTCTCATATCATTTGAAAGCACCTAAAATAATTTAAATAACAATATGTTCCATATATCATTTTTTAATTGTATCTTTAATCAGTATCTTTAATCATCTCGCAGAAATTGAAAACCTATAACTTAGGAACATTTTGTACCTGCTTGTTATATCAACGCAACATTTAATACTCAAGCTGATATTCCTAGTGTTATTTTATACTCAATAGTTAATTTAAGAAAAAAGAGAGATAATTAGTTTTCTTCATTAATGTCGCTTGAAATAAAATACCAATTTAAGCTTTTTCAGTTTAAATAAAATCGCAAAACGCTGTTTAAATGCTTATACAAAAGCGTCTTCCTTTTGTCAAAGAAGGAGTAATTGTTCTTAGGAAATCTTTAAAGATTTCATTCAACGTTACGTTGTCGTCGTAGATGAGAACAAAAGTAGGTATAGGGTTTAAACAACGCCTTGAGTGTTACTCGAGGAAATAACCAAAATTCTAACCATTATTGTTCGTAATTACGTTATTATTAATTGAAAATAAATGTCCTTTTTAACTGCAAACACTTAATGCCTTATAAAGGATTATGAAATTCATGTCAAAGGATTCATAATTTGTTTTAATAAGGATGTTTGCTTAATAAACGCACGCATTTTTGGTTTGTAATCAATTTTGTTTGGAGTGTTAGCCAGTGTTGTCCATACTACTCAATATACTAGAATAGCTCAAATAAAATATAAATTTGTTGTTACGACTAATACTAGTAAAAAGCTGATATTAAAAGTATAAACTCTTTCAAATAAATATATGTTAAAATAAAATAAAAAAAGTGTTCCAAACATTCCAAGAAGTATATATTAAAATATTGTCACATTCTATTTAGGGCATGACACCTTTATTAATCTAGGTGCAAAGAAATTAATAAACATGGCATTCAAGTTTCGTCAAATAAATTCCCAAATTATTTATAAATATTAGTCATTCCTAGCCGACGTTGTCGTTCCAACCATCACAAGTTTATTTTAGAATTACACACCATTATCTTAATAATTAATTTTACTTGATTTTAATTTATCGCAATAAATCAACTTGTTGCCTAATCAATTTAATTTATTTTATTCAAACAATGCAAACTTAAAAGACTTATTTAAGTCTTGTTAAATACTGCACTCAACTAGGACCGTATCTTAACAATTTAATATATTCATGATTTAACTTCGAATAAATTATAATTTAATTTAAATTAATTCATCGGCATTAATTTTCAAAACGCTCACTGACAAGGATTCCCCCTACAACGTATTTTTTTTATTAGCGACTATTTTTTCCTGTGAGGCCTGTGTGTCTTTTATTGCTTCCTTTGACTCCTGTGAAGATTACAATCGATATTCATCAGTAATTTAGATCTTCTTATGGCAAATCGCATTCATCTAATGTGTTTCTACTTGATAAACTTGCGATCTACTTTTTCTAATTGCTGTAGCCCTAAGTAATGTAAATGCAATCAGATATGCTTTCTTTACCATAATTATGCGCTGTCACACAATACGTTTTCACTTATTATTGATTTATTACCAATCCGATCTCTTTATCCACACATACATTGGCAAAGGCGTCACCCATCTCATTCACTACTCTTACTATATGGGTCGGTAGCCCCGGATGTGTGTAAAAGAATTTGTTCAAGGTTTAATTAGATACAATAGAGTTCAATTAAGGAAAACTATTTGTTCTACATTTTAATTGTCAAACTACGGCAAAACTAATTTTCCCAATTAGTTGGTCTAACAAACAAACCGCTTACGTATCAAGCTATCTACCAGAGAATTAAATTGGAATGAGGACAAATTTCCTTGTTACAATATCAACGCGATGTTTACTAAATAGTCAAAGACAACAATTAAAATACCGAAGTGTCGATTACTACTTGTTCCAGTCAGGAACAGGAAAAAATATCATATATTTCTGAAATTATAAAACTAGTATTATATTACTTTGGTTTAGTGAAATACAACGTTAAGCTACAAAACAAGGAGGAACCGTGAGGATCATACAGGGTGGGGAGTGGTTACTTCCTTATTTCAAACTCGCGCCACAAAGCGGCCATTAATATTAGAGCGTTGGTATATGGCGCGTTCGAAAGCACGTTATTTAAGGTTTTGTTACGACTAGTTCAGTGTCAACAATGCAGTGGACAAAGGAAGAGCGCAC
>WYDF02305887.1:0-15282 GCA_009867245.2 Adranes taylori | reverse complement strand
ATATATATATATATATATATATATATGTTTTCAAATTAATCAGTTTTTCTTGGCTATTTATTGTTCAATTGTACTACGTAGAAGGTCTTTTTATAAATATACTTTAAATTTTAAAAGTAAGCCTACTACACCAAAGAAGCAAATAAAGTTTTGATAAATCCTCAAATAAGTATAAACGGTGCGCGATTTGGTAAATCGTAATCCTTCATGAATATAGTTTTCAATTCGGAAGTAGACCGCAACACATCCACATGAATATCCCTATACGTGAGAGTGTTGTGCACTCATGCAAATATTATATGAATCTATGCAAATGTTTATTAAAGTTTCAGTGCAAAATGTATAAAATAATGTTTACCCGTATGTATTGGTTACTTTAACGGAATGTAGCCACCAATATTGGTAATATCGAGGCAGGAGTAAGTGTATTAGTATATTTGAATATGACGCATGCTAGCTATTCAAATATTTACCTTCCACATGTACCTATCTATATAGCCAAAAGAATTATGCGATGCGGAGGAAACCACGTGTTATATATAAAACTGAATTCCAATTTTGTGATCTCCAAAGTGCACAACAAACGCTAAATTCTTTGCATATAACCCTGTCCCCGTTTGATTACGCAATTACTGTCACAGTAGAGCCTCGGTTATACGAGCCTCGACTAACCGAGTTTTGATTTAACCGAGGTATGTAGTCCATTAAAAAATAAAAAAAATAGTTCGAATAAAGTGCCACGCAAAACGAATCCGGATCATATAGCGGCAAATCGATCATAACACTGTAGTGCGTAGTACAATACTGTACTGTACTTATATTATTCACAGTAGTGTAAAAATAGAGACCGCGTACGCACAAAGGATTTTAGTGGTAGGAGGGGGCCCTCATAGATAGTTTGCCTACTGTCACTGACCTTAGTTGCTTTTTCATTGTGCTTGTGAACAGTTCGTTTACAGTTTGTTTCTATTGGTTGCGTGATGAGTGCTAAACGCAAAACGACTGTTGTGTCTTTGTAGACTAAATTGCAAGCCATAACAGACTCGACAAAGGAAAGACAATAAAAAAAGTTACTCTAGATTTAGGTGTGGGCGAAGTGACAGTAGGAGACTGGAGAAGAAAACGGGCTGAATTCCGCAAAAAGACAACGAGAGTGATAAACGAAAAACCATGAAAACCGGATAGTTTGAAAAATCTTCAAGTGCATTGTTTATGTGGTTTACACAGCTCCGGGGCAAAGGAAGTTCTGTGAGTGGGCCTATGTGACAGGAAAAGGCTATTGAAGGCGATGGCAGAGGGTGACTTCATCGCTGGAAAACATGTTTTGGAATCAAGGAATTAAACATTTCTGGTGAGAAGTTATCGTCCAACAATACCCTCGTGCTACAGTTCAAGGACGAATTTGTAACTCTTATTACAGATAGAGATTTCTCACCTCAACTGATTTTTAACTCTGACGAAATGGACTTGTACTACCGTATCCTTCCTATAAAAACACTAGCTTCTAAAAAAGAGGCTTCCTCTCCTGGTTTTAAAAGGTCAAAAGATAGGGTCACACGCATTGCTTGCTCTGATGCTAGCGGGGATTGTAAGTATTACCCTGCTCATCTTGATACAGAAGATATGTTTTCTGGCGATATTAGGACCATGTTATACCCCCACCCCCCATGTCCTCTTCTCCAGCCCATGGACCAAGGTGTGTTAGAAAACCTGAACCGTAACTGTAAACGCAAACATTTGAAAAGCCTTATTAGCGCAATTGATGAAAGAAACTACGCCATATATACAATTAAAAAATTACAATGAAAAATGTTGTTTACATGTCAGCTGAGGCGCGGAACGGGCAAAATGTTCTACTCTTTAGAAATCGTACAGCAAGTTATTAAACGTCACGGAATATCAAAGAACTTTGCACAGAGAGCATCACAATGAAGACGACCTCAGCCTTGTACAGCTAGCTCAAAGATTGGCAGATGAAACAATCACTGAAAACGATGTAGCCGAGTACATCAACGCAGACGAACTATTGGAATTGACTGAGGGGATGTAGATGTAGTGGATGTAGAGGCTGAAGAAAGTGAAAGTGACAATGAAGACATTGAAATGGAGAAAGGGAAAATCAATCACAGTGAATGATGCAAGGCGATAGAAAAGGCCATCTGGTACTTAGAGCAGCTCTCATAGACAATTTAAACAGACCTTCTTGTGCTACGATGATTGCGTTTTGTTTTAAACACCAGATAGCATAAAATACATTAAGAAATGGTTTTATGGAATTACAAATACTGTAGGAAACACTGTAGGAAACACAAAATATGAGTAATGCGAGTGTTTAACTACGTAAACAAGGTAATGTCTGTGGAATACCGATTCATCAAATATGCAGACTCCTAGACATTTGCTGTTCACATATATTGTTTTAATTTATTAAGTTGAATTATTATTTGTCAAATCAATACTTATTTAAATTACTGGATGTTCAAATCGTCAGTATAATAAAGTTACCCTCTGAGCATTTCTATAAAGAAATCCCCTTATTTAATATAATTGAAACATCGTACTAAATGAAAATATTTGATATCGCAATTGCATACGTCGCATAATTATAATGCTCAACGATTATTAAATTTTATATCTGTAATAAATATATTTAATCTAGCGGCATTAATAATAAGATAGGTACCAAAATAGTATATATAATAGTTTGAATTTTTGCATACAAAAGTTCATCTATAAAACAGTGTCAATTCGTAGCACACAAAAAGTGTTATTAATTAAGTAATCATGATTAATTAAAGGATGCATGTGTGTTTAAATCTCTAATGGTTTAAAAATGCCAAGTCAATGATAATAGAACATGCAAAAAAATTATTTGTATTACAATAACTGTACCATAGAATTTGTACATATAGACTAATTTTTATAATAAAACCGGGATTTCTAATTTAGATGACAAGCAGTGTATTTCTGCTTTCCTAAAAAAGGAAACTTGAGCTGTTATAATCGATCCAACAAGGCAAATGAAAAGCATTTGCAGCGTTACACAATTGTTCAGAAACATTTTGCCTTCAAATAGTCAATGGATAGTCGTACTGTGCGGGAGTTGGAATTGTCATGGTAAAGAATGGTCAAATGTTTCCTGTTGTATTTCCAGACTTCTACGATGTGCCTAGCAATAAGTTGCATACTCATTCAACATTATCTTCAATTGTCTTCTAAAGCAGAGTTTCTATATATCCAATACAGAATATTGGCCAATTTTTATTAGCTCTAGGTCTTGGTAATGTATGGAAATACAGCTAATTGTTAAGTATAATTAGTTACCTGTTTATGAATAAGTAAACTCCTTTTCCAATTGCATTTAATTATTGTTTGTAATGTTGAATTGTAGGCTTATTATTTTCTGTTCCTGGCTGACCATTCCTGATGACGTATTGCTTTAATTATTGATTACCTTGTGAAGTTTCTCATGAAGCGCACTCCATGTAGCCCAGCTGATAATGTTAGTAATACCAGATAATACAATTATGTAATGAAACTTCGGACAGTTGAAATTCAATGTTATCTTGAAGTTCGGTTTGAACCTTGTGTTATACTTACCGGCATCAATATCTTCTGTTTTGGTAAATAGCATTGATTTGTTGTCAACGTAAATGTTGTTGAGAATTTTCCACTAATTATTTATTATTTTCCACTAATTGTTTGTACATTTGTTATTGCACAATTGTGAGAAGTTGGAGAGTGCAGGACTTGCCATCGACTCTCACCACTCAGATAAACGAGGTATGACAAATTTGAGATGCAAATGTTGATGTAAATTGACTGATTTTATAGTGTCTTCTTTTGTAACAATTAATCTGTTCCGAGGGTTGAATTATAATGAAATAGAGTATTCTGTCTAGTGTAATTTAAATTTCCTATATTATTACTCGAACTAGGAAGATCTTGATACCTGGATCATTTCCAAGAGATCGAATTCTCCGTGCGTGATAGGTCGCTTTTGTCTCTGGATTTAAAAATCTGATGTGATCGATAGGTTTATCAAATGACTGATTTATTTTAGGAACTTGTGGTGTTAGGTTGTTGTTCCTACCGATTAATGATTTTTCTTTCGGTGGGGCGATTGCACGTCGGAAATTGTCGTACTTCTGCCAATGCTAAAATTTATAATTATTTGATTGGTCATCGGATACGTAGGTGTCGTTGATCAACTGAAAGTTTGTATAGAGTAACTTAAGCAGAAGTGGAGGAGATTCGTCTTTCCTCGCTGAAGTTGCGTAATAAAGCTGCCATGTTCTTGGCTCTGGCTGAGTTAAAGTTTTTCTGAATGGAAAATACTGTGCAATAATGAGATTGGGATATTAAAGAGGTCTCTAAAGTTAAGGTCCTAGGCTTATTTGACTAGTGTAGCTCGGATTGGGTAAGATTATTAAATTACAATGGCGCCCGAATGTGGTTGCAATTTATAGACCCTTATGTGTATTTTTAGCAAACACAAGTAAAAGTGGACGGCGCAACGTCTGAAAAAATGGTGTATGACTAGGTTGCGTTCTATCTTCTCGTCTGTACAACTTTATCCTGAAACAATATTCAGAGCAACAATTGAAAATACCAATATGGCAACAGAATGAACGGTAAAAGAATTAGCAACCTCCGCTATGCAGAGTAACCATAGCTGACTTGTCAAGTAAGTAGAGACATTTCGACACCTGGAGGTTGACGTGAATGAACTACTAAGTAATTCGAAAATATCAATGGATATTACGTATGTCATGGATGGCAAGACGGACAAACATCGAACTCCTCAGTATGGGAGACAAATCTTTAGAGCTCTAGAGAATTGTGGAAGAAAGGAAACTGCAATATATCGGGCATATCATGTATGGAGAAAAGTATGAGATCCCCTGACTGTTCACCGAAAAGAAAGTTCAGGGAAAAAGATCAATCGGCCGGCGCGAGAATTCATGGCTGAATGATCTGAGGAGATAACTCGAACAATCATCGACAGAGATCATTGGGGGTACCGATTCTCAAGCCAAAATATCTAACTGGATCGCCAATCTCCGCGGGAAGACAGCGCTATTAGAAGAAGAAGATGTTGTAGAATGAGATTGTAATTGATTTTAAATTTACGCAGATGAAATTGTACTTGAATGAACAATTTATTTCCATACAGACTTTCACAACCTGTTATGTTATATTGTTCAAGTGTTTAAGATAATTGAGTCTTAAGATTTTTAGAATATCTTCTTATTGGCCAAAATTTACAGATTTTGGTCTTCCAGACTTTTAGCGCACCTACTATTTCTATCTGATTGTTTGTAGTAGATGTTCTCAAATACATTATCGTTGTAAGATGGTTGATCAGAGGAATATCAAGTTACAAATTGTTAGACAACCTTTGTAAAAGATTTTAAGCTTTTAAAATATTTTATCCAATCTAGATTGCCTACTGTGTGCAGATACCACTGTAAAAATTATTTTTTCTCCTACGTATAGCCCCGTTTGCGGAGTTTAGTGATTCCCATGAAAATCACCCATGAAAATCGATGTTCGTCCGGGCCATCTCTTCAACTATAAATTCTGGCATCGTGCTATTGATCATTTGCCCTAAACTTTTCTTTCGATGATCAGTCGGAAGATCTCGTGCGTTTCACCAGGCATGATATGCCTGCACCATAGCATGTCCTTGACTTGACAGTTCTCATCAACTCTAAAGATCTAAGAATAAACTAAGTGGGCAGTTTGTGGAAATTACAAATTAAAAATGAAAATGTGGCTTATTTTACTACATGCAAAGAGTTCAAATCTCATGCTACTAGCATTGAATATAGATTGAAATTCAATGCTAGTAACAATCAAATCAGCTTTGCCAAATATGAAAGCCTCCTGAAGCCAGTGACAGACGAATTTGATGAAAGATTCCATCACTTTTCCGCATATGAATAAGATTTTGCTCTTTGAACATAATACATTAATTATGTTCAGCTGAAGCACATAAAGCTAAAGGATTTTTACAAACGGAACTTTTGGAACTCTAGACAGCCGCGTTATTAAAAACTAAATTTCATGAGGTGGGATCACCAAAAACATATCAATATCCCTCTGCTAAATAAAAATAAATAAAAAATTTCGAAGCTAAGATACAAGATATGTTTGCTTCTACTTATCTATGTGAACAACTGTTTTCATATATTAAGTCTACAAAAACAACTCAGAGGGCAAACTCACTGATGCCATTTGTCATCTTTAGTTAAAGTGGTCACTACATAACTTTTACATCCAGATATATATCGACTGGTTTTAAAAACAGGATGTCAGGCTTCCGGATGAAACAGAGACTAAGTTTAACTTGACAGTTCAATCATCCAATCAAAATACATGAGATAAATGGTTTGGTTACAACTTTCGATCGGATTGAAAACGTCGATTCAATCCTCTTTGAAACGAGAATTGGATTGTATGTGTCGGATTGAAATGACATAATAATTTAGCCAACTGCCTCATTCGCATCATTTAAGTAGTGGTGATTTCTGTGTTGAGGCATAATTGTTTCTCATTTTCTCAAGAGATGCCCCCACATTCGCAATGTGGTGGAGTTAAATGTATTACTCTGTATGTCGGTAATGTCGTGAACCTACGTCAGTACCTCCTCAGTGCTTGCACAGAGCAAGAGAGGGTGCTACTTCAAACCCTTGTAAATATATACCGGACCAAGTATAAAAAGAATACAGTAAGAAAAACACAGTTGTATATATTGCTCTCAATGATTTTTGCTGACTAACATAAAACATATCATCAGTGTTATCAACGATAGCATAAAACCTTTTATCATGATGAATTCCAAAAATTCAAGAAATATTTGGATTTCGGAAGAAGTAAATTTTTTTATTTGCCTACTAAGAAAAAAAAACATATACTATGTTTGATGGACAGTAAGCGACTGAGGGTGTCTGAACTACTAAAAACTTTAATTAGGACCATGAGAGAACCTGGGTTCGGCAGAGACGTGGCTCAGTTGACAATGAAATTTAAAAATTTTACCTATATTTTAAAACTGTTGTTAACTCAATGGGCTTGAAAATGTTCAACAAAAGCGTATAGAATTAGATTCGATTTGACCTTGAATAGATTCGATTTTTTTTGTAAAAATTAAATTGTGTTACTGTATTAAATTTGTATTTTACATAAGAGTAAACAAAAATAAAACCAAAAGTTTATTATTTATTTTCTATATCTATATTTAGAAAGCATGTGCGGCCCTCAAAATTTTCTCATATGTAATAATGGTCCCTGTGATATATTGAGCTTAAAATGGCTTCTTTAGAACTAATATTAATTTAGTTGTCTTTTCTACCGCTAGTACATCATATCGTCTTAATCGCCTAGAGTTTTTATTTCTTAATTTTTTGCTAACATCACATCGTTTATTAGGTGTCCATAATTTTCTTCGATTTTAATTGACACTGAATTATGCTTAAGAAGCAGTTCACTTAATTTTCTTTGAACACACACTCACTTTGCGATTATTTTTAGTCACTAATAAACAATTTCATATAATTTTTAAGTATTCAAAAGCAGGACAACACGTTTTGACTGATCTAGAAATGTAAGGTTATGGCGAGCAAACGTATTTCTCGATTTAATTCAATTCTTGTCGGTCAAGAATTTGTGCGCATGCGCATGCACTAAAAGATGTTTGAATAAGAGATTTAAAAAGTAGTGTTGTGTAATTCTCGTTGCATACTTCAATGAGCTGCATCAATATATAAATGGTGTATGTGCAGCTTAATTATGTTTACTTTAAATAAAATAAAGTTACATCTAATTACTTCTAAATTACTTACTGTTCAAGGCAGTTCATAATAATATTGCAAGTAGTTAGGCAACTCTTCTTTTGGGTTTTGTACAAAATTAAATTGTACCAAGTTGGCGGTAAGATTGAAACTAACAGCTCAGTACAAATGGGTTGTACAAATTTAGAACAATACAAAACTCAGAAAGTCCAAACCCAACAAGTCCGATTAATTTGTATACTTCGCGCATTACATATACAAAATTTATGTTACAAAATTTATGTATACGAATTTTTCAGTTTCTCAGAAGAAATTTTGAGCATGTTTTTACACCAATGATTTATGTAATGGTACCACCCTTTCTTTGAACTTCAATTTATACAGAGTATCACTAAATCTTATAATTGATTTTAGATCAAACACGCGTGGAATGAATTAAACAAGGCAATCGCGTCTGCAAATGAATATCTACATAACCTAAATTTGACTGGGACAACTATTTCAAAGCTTTTAGTAGATTTTCGTTAATATTGAAAATTTTCTGACTTATTTCATTGAATAGAATGTCTAATAAAATGTGCGTTTAACGAGAGAAAGAAAAATAATAAAATAAAAACTTTCTACATAAGCACAAATAGCTTTCTGATGGAATAAAAATTCAACCTTAATACTATCAGCTCAGACATTCTTGAACAAAATAAATTCTAGTTCGAACACATGACAGGAGATATTATGAAAAATTTGTTTAATAACAAATTTTTATATAAAGTTTCTCGTAACAAGTCAAGAAGTATGCAAAGCAAAGACGAAACTGTACTTGTTACGAACTTCAGCTGAAGAGAGCAAAATTAAATTTATTTTTAAATAAATTTTTAATATTAGCTAAATTTTTATGATATAATTATTATTGATATTTTTCTTACTAAAAATCCATTAAATACAGAGTGGGAGATGTCACGTCTTCCCAACTTAAAACTAAACTGTCAAACCGTTTAATTTATTTTGGTTACGATGACAACAATCGCCGTGAAGGCGTACATGAAACTAACTTGTCCATTAAAAAAATATATTATACTCTACGTCGACTTTACAAAATAGAGGATAAAATGCCAAAGGAGGGTATGTACCAGTAAGCTAATCGCCGTCGTACATGAAACTTTGCACACTTTTAATTCTATGTAAAACTAAAAATTTCCCCATATTTCACGCCTCAAATCATTCCGGAACATCTTCAATTATGCTACTGAAGACAGTACATAAATCACTAAAATAATTCTTGATAAACGCTGTCAAAGTGGTGTTTGTCATTTATTGTCTTGGTAGTATAATCTCCTCAGCGGTAGCGTCAGGTATATTAGCAATGCCATTGGAAAGTTTATTATGGTCCCAATACGTTGTTTTCGCTGTAACGCCTACATAAATAAAAAAAGTACTGCATAACCAGCAAATAATGGTTTACCGACAATTTTTAATAAATATTAGAGCAAACAGGAGAGAACATTGGATAGAACCCGAAGATCTCGTGTTTGTGTCACATGCTACAGGAATTTTCGCAAGCAAATACAAGGTAAAAGTACGCTCATAATAATTACTATAGTAAAACAAAATGATGAAATCAAAGAAGAAATGCGTGCTTTGAGTAAAAAAAACCTTAAACGTGTAATTGATTTTTTACAATGATTAATTATTGTTTAAGGAAATGAAAGACAACCTGATCATGATAATAAAATGGAAGTTGATGATCCAGAGCTTCAACAAAACGCAAAGTGTAAACTTCCAACTTCGCAAGCATATTATTGTGTACGTGGAGATATGAAAGGTGGTCAGCGAGTGTCACAAAAAACGATTCTAGAGCTATGGATTCGTCATCGCATATTTTGCAGTCCTGGGAACCGAGCATTTTGAAGCAAATGATTTCTTTACTCAAGAGACTACTGCATTAATGCGATTACGAGTTATGCATCGGCAATTTTCTGGGAATGAAAACCTTATTCATATAGCTATGCTGACTAACCGAGTGATAGGTTTAGAGAAGGAATCAGAATCTTTTCACTTTGGTAATCCCAATATGAATGATAATGATTGCAAATGCCTAATGGGATTAAACAAACTGTAGTTCTAACACGTTGTAAACAGTTGCATTGATTTCACTCCAAGGCAAAAAGTTTTAAAAACGAATTGCGTTGGTTCATTTTTGATAAAATTCCGGGTTGATCCAAATCAAATGATTTTGGCAATGAAGTTTTGTTTGGGGGAGAAGCAACAATCAGGTACAACGACGTCGGAGTTGTTATATCAAGCCCAACAAGAGTCTGTACCTGTTCTTGTTGATTCTATGCATTTGTTTCACCAACAACCTCGCGAGCAGCGTGTAACCTATTTGGTGCCAAAAAAATTATAATTTAGTCAAGTTTTCCGTAATAGCAGCACCCGACGGATACATCATTGATGTCTCATGTCTCATCCCACAAATGGAGGAAATAATGATTAATTAATTTTTCACGCTATGGCGCTTGGCGATGATGATGAGTTTTTCAGTTTATTGCACGAAGATGACAATATCATTTCTGATTGAGGTTATCGCGACTCAGTTGCTCTTTGCGGCAATAGAGGGCTGAACGTTTTTATGCATCACTTTTTTCAAAATACAGTTGACGACAAATCTGGCAAATGAGTCGCGAACTGTAACCATACTAAGATGGGTTATTGAGGCCGTCTTCGAACGTTTACAGAATAAGTTCCGATTTTTTAAGAAACGTTGTTCCTAACAGTTACATTTGTTGAAATATTTGGTAACGTGTTCAAAGTTGCATGTACTTTAGTCAATGCGTTTTTAGGACCTATCAATGACAAGGTGGTGAGCTATTCTCTATTACAGTTTGTAATCGTTTGGATGTGCCCAACAATCTTTCGAACAGAGTGAAAGGAGAAAATTTATTGTTGGACAGAATAGACTTGTCAGTTGACAGTGGATTCGCAGACGGCAAGACTTTCCAGTTTTATCAGAAGATCAAATACAAGACCTCACACATGGAACATATCAAATCAGATTGGCTTACAGCTACACCGCCGCGCACATCATTTGATGGAAACTATTTCATTCAACTTCATCGTCGACCCAACAATAGAGGCCGCTTTCATTTGACTAGAGTCCTTATACCATCTCAGTTCCAATCCGCTAACGAGCGCAAGTGCTTCATTGAGTACAACAGCGAAGTCAACTCGGCGGACCTGTCTCTGCAAATCTGGTGCAAGAATTCTCTGCATGTATCGGCATGCTTGTTCTGTTCTTTGGTTTTTATCCTATGCAAGTCAACATCCCATAATTCATTATCCATCTAGAGACATGGTTGATAATTTAATAGATGTCGCCAGGCCCAGATTACAACTAAACTAAAATTGTTTTAACAGTATTTATCGGAACCAATTCCAGTGCCATCATTGTAACAAATAGTCCATCATGTATGTCTTTTTGTCATTGTCATAGTGATTTACTTGTAAAATAAAATTATTTATTTTTTGCTGCATTTATTTTTTTGTAGCGTGCACCTGCGTTCATTAATTTAGATAATAGACAATTAGCGAAACCGGTCCCAAGCCTGGACGAGAAAAGAAGAAGGGAAATGTTAACAGCTATATGCGCATAAGAAATAATAGGTTAATAGGTCCTAAAAACTAGGATTCATCTGATTCAGTATGACTGAACCACATGAAAAGTCACATGGTAAACATAACCAGCGAAAAAAGAAGTGCCCATTCTAGGCAAGAGTTAGAACTTAGATCCTATAAACCTGCGAAATCATATTTTAAAACGCAAAATACGTTTGAAAAAGTTCTGCAAGCATAAAATGACAAATGTCATTCCTACATTCTGTGTGTCATTTCAACAATAGGTTTTAATTAAAGCAATTCTGCCAGATTGGATTTTTAGGTATTATTTACACATTTTAAAATATTTTTTTAAAGATTTATAAGAAGCTACATTAAGTTAAATTAAAAACAGTATTCCAATATGTACCTAATTAATTATTTTTATTGTTTTCAATCACAAAAAAATGTTTAAAATGCCCAAATTACTATATCCGAGAATACCCTCTTTTAAAAAATAAATAACTTTAAAGGACAAAGCAGTGAAATAATGGAGTGTCCTCTTAAATCAAAGATATGGTCAGTGTACTTATAGTCGAAGGATTTATTATGTATTCATAAAGAAAATTTCGAGCAACCACTCATTTTATTTGCTAATATTTCTTTATAAGATTAGCAAAATATCTGTATGGTAAACGTCATGCTGAATGTCGCAAAGTCTATATTAGGCATTGCTTTGTTAGCAATATATCATTTGCGCGACAGTGCTGTATTATCAAATTACACGGTTCGTCCAAACAAACTTCTGTGCTTTAAATAACTTGTTGCCTCGTTTCGATACGGAAAGCCAATTTGCTTTAATTCTACCGAATGTGTCGAATAAACTTGTAGAAACAAAATCTGCTTTAATCTACATGCCAACTCCATTGATGAAGTGAAAATTATGTAAATATAGAGTGTACAGCTACTTACAGAGTGAGTTAAATTTTCGTGTAATAATATATACAGGGTTTGTCCTGAATGAAACCAGGCTAAAGCTGTAGAACTCGATTTATTGACACTATTAGAAAGTACAATTAATATTCTTCAAAGTAACTTCCTTGGGTATCTCCACAGCGCTTGCAGCGTTTCTGCCAAGATATGCGTCCTGGAACAGTTTTTCCGAAATGCTGTTCAGGGTTCTTGGGTCCTCGTCACAGCGGGTTGAACAGCTTCACTCGACACGAATCGACGTCCTTTGAGGTCCATTTTGAGACTCGGGGGAAACATGAAAAATCAAAATAAGACACATCAGGGCTCTAGGGAGGTTGTGAAAGCGTAGTGAACTTTTTTCGTGTCAAAAAGTCCTGCACAATCTTCGCCGTGTGACTAGGTGTCTTGTCGTGGTGCAGGGTCCAGTTGTTGGCGATATCTCGTCGAGCACGAGCGACGCGTTTGCAAAGTCTTTCGAGAACTTCGACGTAAAAAGTGGAATTGACCGTTGTTCCTGGGACAAATTCTTGTGGATGACTCCCTTTGGCGTCGTGAAAAACAATGAGCATTTTTTAGATCTTCGACTTGCTCATCCGTGTCTTTTTTTTTTTGACGAGGAGACTGCGGCGTGTGCCATTCTGCACTATACCGGTTGCTCTGCAGGTGATATTGGAAAACCTAAGTTTCGCCCCAGAAATGACATTGTGTAAGAAATTTGGGTCAGCTTCTACACGCTTCAACAGATCTTGCACAATCGTCAGTCATGCTTCCTTGTTGGCGTCGGTGCGTATTTTGGGCACCAGCTTGGCACAAATTTTCCGCATTCCAAGATGGTCCCTCATAATCTCGTGAACTTGCGTTTTTGGCAAATTTAGCTCATCGGCAGTTCATCGCCCACTCAAACGTCGATCGGCGTTCAAAAGAGTTCTCACCCTTTCAACATTTTCCTCCGCTTTGGTTATTGTTGGCGGTTGACCTTATTCTTCATCTCAATGCTCTCACTTCCCTCCTTAAAGGCCTTATGTCAGACAAAAATCTGTGATCTTGTCATGTATTCATCCCCGTACGCTGTTCTCAACATTTTCAGAGTCCCGGTTCCACATTTTCGGAGCCAGACAAGAAATTTAATTCCGTATAGTTGCTCGATCAACCGAGGCATTTTGCTTTGTGACAATCACAGCGTCTCACGTGCAAGCGACCTGCTTCGTTACACCCCTCGAAGCAAATTACGGTTTATCACCTGACGTTGCTGAAGCTTCCTACTACCTTCCCTCATCATCAGTTTTCCTTCCCGGCGGGAGAGGACGCCGCACCAGAGCAAGTTTTGTTTTATTCAGGACGTACGCTGAAAGTTACGAATAAAATTCAAACGCATATTAATAAATTTACATAGTGGTAGAAACTTGCCATCAATGGGTTACAAAAATGTTCCTCAACACGTAATCCGCAGGAAAATTTTACCATGAACAATTGGAACATGTAAATTAAAAATCTACCCCAGTTGGCAGCTTAGAATATTAGAACAAGTAAAAAGAATTTGGTTATGGTGTGTAAAAGAGGAGGGAGAGAAAGTAAGAAGGAAGAAGGAAGTTATTGATTTGTTGCCTCAATTATTAACTCGATAGCACCTGCGCGTTTTGTAGATAGAAGGTGGGAAATTGATAGGAGTAACAGCAGCGGAAAAACGGAAGGCAACCGCTCCGAAAATTTTATAGTTAGTAGTGTCATCTAGTAGAAAGTAGAATTTTCTGTATGACTTTATCGATTTACAGTAAACGAGCTAATTATTTACTAGTTGTCAAGATTAAAAAAAGAACGGGATAAAAATCTTCTTGAGAAAAATAATATTGCAAAGGAAATCCCGACTATTCCCTTTAAATCGTCCATGCAATATGTTCTAACGTAAAATGACATTTTTTAATTTGATGTGAATAATAAATTATAACTCAATAGGGCCTAAATGGTTTCATTTTATTTAGTTAATCATCGTCAAGCCTTTAATAGTAATCGATTCTTTTCTTTCCGCATTACAGAAAGTATATTTAAATATAAATGAGAACTAGTAATTTTCAATATTAGTATCCTTTCTGTTACGCAAGAATTATAAATGGATCTATTAGTATTAAAAACCTGATGATAAGTAGCTAGGTTACTTGAAATGACTCATCGTCTTTGTCAGCCAAAGACTGAAAAATGTGAAATATGAGAGTTAAGGTGAAGTAGAGGAAATATTTTTCCTCTAATTCATGAGACGAAACAAGTAGAGGAAACACTTTTAGCTCAGTAAGGACCGGCGCATTACGTGTTTAATAAAATATATTAAAATATTGGTGAATGCTAAGAAGGCGATTCTCGGACACTTTTGGTCTTCACCATTCCGATTACTAATTTAATAAAATGTATTAAAATACTGGTGAATGCTTAGGGATTGCTACTGGAACACTTTTTTGTTCATCGTTCGCATATCTTGGGAGATCTTCGTAAATCACCACCGTAAATAGAAGAATAAGCAAAATTATTTTCAACTTTTATAAGTGAAGCAGGAATTTCTAAATAACTAAATTTCTGACCTTCTACATTGGCAACCCCAACACGTATCATTTGCTCACAATTTGGCTAGACTGCAATGTGATTATTACAGTCAGGTAATTTTTTATCCAAAATATTAATTTTAGCCGAAGATAAAATTAATTTGTTAAGATTAAATCTAAGTTTGCTTTTAGCAATTTTAAATTATCTATCCCCAGGAGTAGCAAAGAAAGTATGTATGAAATTTAAAATATGAAGTTTGAAAGTAAAGGATTCTGAGGATCTAATTTAAAAATATTTTTACATGGTATTGTAATATTAAAAGGACGCGGCACTTCTTGAACCGAAGCAAATACCGAAAATTCAAAATGTAGGATCTGAAGATATCCCTGAAATA